>JAMKCH010058306.1:0-20116 GCA_023653785.1 Ophioderma brevispina | reverse complement strand
ACGGATAAACCCCAAAGGCATACCTATTAGAGAGTAACTAAATGGTAACCTAAACATTATTGATGGGCACCGATAGGGCATGCTTCAAAACAGAGGGACTTCAAATTATCTGTTGAAGATTAAGTGAATTCGATTTCTGTCTCTCACAAAGAGAAAATAGTCTATCCTCTGGGAGGCTCCAGCCCTTTAGAGGAGTTGGCGACCCATGAAAAGAAAGGACATATGGTAGCGAAGGGTGGGGCGGAAGGGAACACCCTTCCTCGCAAAGCAAAAACAGTCGAAAACCTTGCATCTATCACTTCAAAAGCACATTTTCATGTCAACTTGATGGGAACCACTGGAAATTGGAAGTGAGTCACTATCTATTAAAGCTTTGTTTGAGACGTATACCACTTTCAGGCGACGGATCCAGGGAGGGGGCGGAGGGGGCGCGCGATCCCGGTAATTCTGCACAATTCTTGCAAAAATAAGGCCATTTTGAGCTATTTTGAGACAGTTATTAGCCTTTCAGCCCCACTGAATTTTGACATTTTCAAATCCTGGATCCGCCATGGGACTTTTGACCCGCTTTCAATTCAATGGAGTTGGCGACACATACCGTCCAAATGTAATTTACGGTAGGCAATAGTATAGCGCGATCAGGTAATCACAAAAGGAGTCGTCATTTCTCAAAGATGGGCCAGGCAATGCAGAATCAAGTTCTCTGTGATAAACGCGCGTAGCGTGGAAAATTTTGCAAAATAACATGTGAGGCGAGAAACATAAAAAAAACCCTGTTTTACGGGACCCCGACCCACCCGATTTTTCAGTTTTGCAGATTTTTTTTTAGTTTTGCGCAAATATCATGTAAAATAAGCCTTTTTTCGACCAAAAATTTATTAATTTTGGAAATTTTTAAAAGAAAATGGGTTTGGAAAAAATGTTCATTTTCTCGTGATTTTTGATTTTCCGATTTTTGGGATATTTTAGGACAATTTGAGATCAGAAAAGAAAAAAATTTAATAAAAAGAAAAAAATTCGTCCGAAAGACGACCCTACTCGAAAGGTCCGCTCGCCCCGTTAACACAGGATTTTCTTTTTCGTCGCCTTAGAGGATTTTTTTCTACGTAAGTGTCATTGCATTGTCAGATTTATATTTTTTCAGCCAAGGAAAGAGCCGGATCCGCCATTGGTTACCCTTAAACGCTGAATGTGCGGAATGCGGAAAATGATACCCTTTAAAGGGATTAGCCGCGATATAGCGAAAGCATGAAAAATGTGGAAATGGCATTTTTTTAATTATAAATCAGGGAAAGTGTGTACAATTTTCCATATAACTGTTTATGTAGAAATAAACAACCAAAATAGTAAACAAAACACATTAAGTATTGGGGAAATTTGCATACCGTCTCCCGAAAAATAGACGTACAGCGATGAAGTCTTCAAATCTACAATAAACAGTGATTGTGGTTGCCTAGCACAGAATAAACAAAGATCAATAATATTGTGTTGAGGTCAAACTGTAAAAGACATGGTGTACAATATTACACAAATAAAGATCCATTTTGTACCATTTTATCAAAAATATTTTTTTTATCTCAATTCGGAATTTTGATAGCACGTATAGAAATTAAAAGAAATCAGATAAAAGTTACTGCCGTCTTTCATACACGGATTTCAAAACAACCACTTGCAGGTTATGTTTGGCATATCCATGGCAGTAGCAAAAATACAAAAATATGAATTTTGATGATTTTTTCGATCGTTTCGGATTAGCAAATCGCTGCTAACCCTTTAATTTGGTCCATTTAGCTTGCTTTTGTGACCCTTTTCGCGGGTCCGTGTGGTCCCCGCCGCGGTGTGAAAAACCTCCTTCCAGGTTTTTCTGCTCGCCGGATGACAAAAGTGTAGGGGGGCGTCGCCCCCCCCCCCCCCCCCCGGGGCTTATGTAGGGAGCGTTTCGCATAACTTGATCAAAATATTTGGATCTTTTTGGTTACTTCAATCAGCTATTTTGACTATGCTTAATTTTGGGTGGTTCTACACTGGTGTTTGGTAATATTTTTGATGAAAAAGAGCATTACATCACTATCATTTAGGCACTCATGAATAGACATAATGTCATTTTTGTGTGTAAGTAGATCTTAAAATAACACACAAGATGCAAAGCAGTATGGTTTAATGCATTCGTGTTATTTAGTCCACTTTTTGTGACAAAAATCTAAAAATTATTTTGATTTCATGAGTGTGAATATAGAAAGGAATGGATATTTCACCTTCTGTTATAATAATTTAATGATAGAGAATAGAGCTTTCATCAGTATAGCATGTTTGAACTCATTAAAGCAAATTCCTAATTGACTTTTTAGTACAAGTAAGGGGTGCCGGAGATGGACCCTAAAGACTAGCTTATAGTAGAGTAAAGATAGCGCATGACCCCAAAAAATTGCAACAAAAGTTTTTGGCAATTTTCTGGTATAGTAGGTTATGGTCAGCTTAATCATATATCAAAAGTTGCACAAAATCGAAGTCCAGAAGTGTTCAAACTATGACATAAACCAAAAATGGCCGCCCTCCGCCATTGAAAAACATAAATCCTAATATCTCTGGCAATTAAATGAGCTAAAAGGACAAAACAAGATGTTTAATACTAATTCTACATATCAAATCCATTGAAATCAGTTTTATGAAGTTGAGAATCATTGACCTCTAAATCCAAATATGGCTGCCATCCGCCAGGTGGGGAAAGTGACAAAGTCCTCATATCTCTGCATAACTGAGGAAAAGGACAATTAAGATGTCATTTCCTACTAATTATGCATGCCAAATCCATATTAAAATGGGGTTATCTGAAGTAGTGTAGCTGTTTTTAACTCTCCATAAGGAAGCGGTATTGTGCATTTTTGAAAAGCATGAAAGTTTCACAGTTGTATACATACCCCAACCATTGTTTTCAGGCGATGGAGCCATTTTAGATTAGGACCCCCGGGGACGGTAGATGGTCGATGACCTTTTTTGATCGAAAATGCTGGATTTTGGTATCAACTGTGATTTCAAATTAAGATATTTACTGCATAACAAAGTTCATGTTTTGTACAATCTCAGACCTTGCATATGGTTGATCCTTTTAAGGGTACCTTCACCCCTCTCCCTATATACATTATTTTCCAGTTATTAACCCCTAGCGACGTGGTGTGGGGTTGCTGCACACTTTTAGGAAATCATCTCAAGCATCCTATGAAGTATTTTGATACAGCGTATAGCTATGACTCTCCTCATCAATGATGCCACAATCAGCACAACGGGGGCTTTGCATAATCTCACTATGACGTCATATGTGGGATGTCTGAAATCACAAATTTCACAAATTAAGGAAGATGCTTAATTTCAGTTGACATCTTGCAAACAAACATATTCGCCCCAGACAGCAGAAGAAAGGAATTGTGCCTCTAAAGAGGAAAGATAAGAAACTATTGCACCCTAAATTGATAAGAAAACCATGTGGAGACTTTAGTTGAGCCTGGCTTTTCAAGATTTTGGGTCATTTTGTATTGTTTACCATTGTTTTTTAGAAAATGGTGGGCGTCAACAATCCCCACTTCGTCACTTTGATGGCTCACCCTAACCCATACAACCACCGATTTCAACATTTTAGGCTGTAATTAGAGCGCAAAGGATCAATTGATAACTACCAAGAATGTTTTCTTTTGCAGAAAATACAGTTTTAGATGTTATGTCTGAGTAAAACCCAGTCATTAGACAAGGGTTAAATTAAATTCGCTCTTAAATTCACTCCATATGCCTTAACGTACACGACAATGCCTTATTTTTACATTTTGTTAGACAATAACCTCAAAAATACCTTCCACTTCAATGCAAATTCTTAATGGGTACTTGGAAGTGATCCAAGAAAGCCATTGATCACTTATTTCTCCACAGCTCATGTGATATTTGATTTGAATAATCCCAAAACAAATAAAATTGACAAACATTGATCAGGTGAACCATAATAGTGCAAATTTCTCCTAAATATCACTGATCTTTCTCAGAGCTCAAAATCTCATAGATAACTGGTTCACATAATAGTAACCAATGTTATTAGTTACAAAAAATGATGGGTTGTTGTGATGGCAATGGTTTATGGGATGAATTATATCGATCACCTGTGTGCCTCTGTTAAACACTATAGGATAGAGGTACACGGTGGTTGGTGACCACTGCAGTTAAATATAACTTACATAATTTCACATTGTACATAGTTGATACAGAGACTTGTATTCAGATAGCTATGTTTTCACACTGTTTCCTACATCCACACAAGTCAGTGCATCTCAGAGCAGCCTTAGCACACTTGCAGTTTTTGCACACTTTCGATGTACACCAGCAGCGAATTAGTTCATAACCATGATTTTGATGCTTCTGGAAGCTTGGTCCACAGTGGTTGCCCTACTGCGGTGTCCTCTTTCCGACTCCAATCGGAAGGATTTGGAAGTTTACGATCACGATTAAGAGCTTGGTTCCAACAATTGGCTTGATAGCTGGCCCGTTTGATGTGCTGTTCCAGTGCTGCCTTTGTAGGTGGTATGTTTTTCATTCTCCTGGATTTCTGTGTGAACAGCTGTTTTTTGGCTTCATTCACTTCCAAAGCATCACTCGTGCGATTATAAAGCAGTACTACAAATTGCTCGAGTACTGGTAGAAACTCAGATGGAGTGGGACGAAGGCAGCCAGTAATGGTTCTCATGGTCTTGTTGAGTGCTGCATCCAACTTCTTTGTGTGAGAGCTATTGCAACATGCTGGTGGCATACTAAGCAGTGCTGTAGACCAGAGCCGTGGTGGTGGTGCATAGGGTGGATATACTTGCAACCCAGGAAGATCCAGCAAGGCGGCACAGGAGGTTATTCCTCGAAGATACCTTTGCACCTACCGACTCGAGATGCTGCTGATAAGTAAACTGCTGATCTAGCTTCACTCCCAGATAGGTTGGTGTAGGATTGTGTGGCAGAGGCGCTCCATTGAGGTTGATTTGAAACTGACGATGAGCCTCTTTGGTGTTAAGATAGAATGCAGTAGCGGTGGTCTTGGCTTCACTCAGCTTATGTCTACAGGTCTTGAGATATGCTGCAAGTAGGGCCATATCTGAAGTAAGTGTACTTTCTACTTCAGTCATCCAGCTTCTGTCTGATTGAAGAGCAAGATCGTTGGCGTAGCCATGTCTAGATGTTGTTTGAGGTAAATCGCTGATTTACAAGTTGAACAGCATGGGAGCCAGAACTGATCCTTGTGGGACTCCGTTCCTCAGACGACGCAGTCGACTGCTGTGCCCATCACTGGTCTTGAGGGTAAAGCTACGGTTTGCAAGCATGTTACATATGAATTTCACAAGGTGACGATCCGGGATGATCCTGAGAAGCTTGAGTGTCAGGCCCTGGTGCCACACGGTGTTATATGCTGCAGTAAGTTCCACCAAGATGACGCCTAGCCTGCCTTACAATGCTTTTCAAAGCTCTCCTCAATATCATTTGTGAGTTTTACAATCTGATGGACAGTGCTCCGGCCACGTCGAAATCCTGCTTGTTCGTCAGGCAGATGAGATTCGACGACTGGCTCCAGCCGGGCCAGGATTAGCCTCTCAAGGAGTTTGAAGGAAACACGCAGTAGTGATATTGGGCGGTAGTTCTTGGGTTTATTTGGTTTGGGGAGTGAGATGATAACTGAAATACTGGGGCAACACTTTCCTCCTGGCGGAACTCTTCCATATAGGCAACAAGCTCTGCATATGCAATGTCGTGTAGATGGGCATCTTCATTGTCCGAACGCCATCACTTTCACGCAGTTCTCCGCTTATTGTTAGAGCTCTTAAATGAGACAACTGCGAGGTACTTAGCTCCAAAGCAACCATGTCTCCAGTTGCAAGTTTGGCCAGTAGAGCACCGTCTTGAAGTTCTCTTGTACATTTTCCGACCCTCGAATCACTTTCAGAAGTTAAAGCTTGGGCGCGTATCTTCTTGCGGCCTGCTGGCTCATCACAGAGGAAGCATATTGGCTCTTTGAGGTAAACACTGGTGTGGCTAGAAGGTAATGCACATGCTGATATGTCCACCTCTACATTCGCATTCGCCTTCTTGTTGTTGTCACTTAAGCTTTGTTTGGTTGAATTTCAAACTACAAGTTTTATGAAGAGCTGGTTCTTTGTGCCTCACCATTGTGGCTACTAAACATCGCCATCTTCATTTGAAGGTCCTTGGCATGTGTCCCACTTTCATGAACTGAATTAAATGACTAACTAATAATTCATATCCACTACCTATGTGTGGCCTTGCTTGGTTAGCTGGGCCCGCAATGCTTCCTATTTTGATTCGGAAAAGTACACAAAGATCGCCAATTATTAACAGTACTTGGTTTTGGTTACTTTGATAAAGGTACACGATTGGTTTCTTTAGAATGTATGGTCTGACTCCCAAAAGATGGCTCTATCAAATTAATGAAAGAACTTCCTACTTCTAATTAATCTATCACTAGTTTTCTCATCATACGGATTGTCTCTCTGCAGGACTTTAGAGTGCGGATTGGTAAACTAGAATGTAACTATTTTTCCTCACGGTGCGTGAATGGAACTTTTTATCTACAGAAGGAGGGTAGCTCAGTCTTTATTTTAGTTATACCGTACCGAAGTTATATGTAGGGATAATTGTTGGGTAAAGCAGGTAATGATGCTTTACCATGGTGAGGCGTGAGGCCAGGGTACTCCTATCAACTAGAAGAGGGGAGGCATGTTCCTGATTCAACTACTCTAATGTCTATATTCCATCATTATATACTCATATATAGATTTCCGTCATCTGATTGGTAAAAGTGGAGGCAGGACTTCAACGAGCTTCAAGATGAAGAAGAACCCAAAATGAACTATGGCCCTGGGATAAGCGGGCTCTCATTCATGAAACTAACTGCCCGGGACACTATTCCCAGCATAGAGACTGCCATCACGACTAAATCCATCCGTATTATGAGTGTAACCTATTGAAGCTGGTGTAAGAGATGAATATAGCAGACCGTATTTTGTTTACTCGTATGTGGGAGTCTGTGCTGTAGTTTAAAGTCGATACAAACCGTGATTACAAACAAGAGCAGGGAATGGCTGATCGCAGCATCAGTAGGGCCTAGTCAAGCTTTGAGTGTTGTTCCTGCTCTTACTTGAAATTTAAACCTATCCCCCTCTATTATGTTTGACAAGCGACCTGTCATAGCGCCATTGGCGTCGCGCTTGAATTTTGGAAATAACATGGCTGCGCCCATGGCATCGCCACACCGTTTTAACGGGTCGCTGGCAAACGATTTTCTACCGTTATAAGCACCTAATCTTGCAAAACAAAAATATTCGCCAGAATTGTGCACTAAAGAGGAAAAAGATAAGAACCTATGGCAACCTAAAGATGATAAGAAAAACCATGTGTAGATTTAGTTTGAGCTTGCTTTTCACGATTTTGGTCCTTTTGGCTGTACCCCGTTTGTTTTTTAGTGGTGGGGCGTCAACAACCCCCACTTCGTCACTTTGATGATCACCTAAACCATAACAACCACCGAGTTCAAAAATTTTAGGCTGTAATTAGAGCGCAAAGGATCAATTAATAAGTACCTAGAATGTTTTCTTTGCAGAAAAGTACAGTTTAAGCGGTTATTGTTGAGTAAAAAACCCATTCATTTAGACAAGGGTTTTAATTAAATTCTGATCTTAAATTCACTCACCATATGCCTTAACGTACACGACAATGCAGTATGTTTCACATTTTTGTAGAAATAACCTAAAATACCTTCCACTTCAATGGAAATTCTTAATGGGTACTAGAAAGTGATCCAACGAAACCAATGATACAACGTATTCTCTAAGCTCAGTTGATATTTGATTTGAATGAATCCCCCAAAAACAAATTTAAAATTGACAAAAACATTGATCAGAGTGTGAACCATAATAGTGCGAATTTCTCCAGAAATATCACTTATCTCTCTCAGAGCTCAAAAATTCATAGAAACTGGTTCAATAATAGTAACCAATGTTATTAGTTACAAAAAAATGAGGGGTTGTGTGTGATGCAATGGTTTATGGGCGGATATATCGATCAAACTGTGTGCCTCTGTTTAAAATAAAACACCCCCCCCCCCCCCCCGCTATTAGGGAGACGGTTACTAGAGGTACACGGTGGTTGGTGACCACTGCAGTTAAATATACTTACTAATTCACATTGTACATAGGTTGATACGAGACTTGTACGCATGATAGCTATGTTTTCAAGTGTTTCCTACATCCACACAAGTCAGTGCATCTCAGAGCAGCATTAGCACAGGGCAGTTGTTGCACACTTTCGATGTAAACAGCAGCGAATTAGTTCATAACATGATTTGATGCTTCTTGGAAGCTTGGTCCACAGTGGTTGCCCTACTGCGGTTGTCCTCTTTCCGACCCCAGTCGGAAGGATTTGGAAGTTTACGATTAGGGACATAAGGAGCTTGGTTATAACAATTGGCTTGGTTAGCTGGACCCTTTGATTGTGCCTGTTTCCAGTGCTGCCTTTGTAGGTGGTATGTTTTCAACTCCTGGATTTCTGTGTGAACAGCTGCTTTTTGGTTATTCCTTCCAAGCATTCCACTCGTGCGATGCGATTATTAAATAAAGCAGTACTAAAAATTGCTCGAGTACTGTTAGAAACTCAGATGTGAGTAGTAGGCCAACGGGCCAGCCATAATGGTTTCTCATGGTATCGTTGAGTACTGCATCAACTTCTTTGTGTGAGAGATTATTGCAACATGAGGGTGGCAATAAGCAGGTGCTGTAGACAGAGACATGAGTGGTGGTTGCGTCGGGTGGATAATTCCCTTGCAAACCAGGAAGATCAGCAAGGCGGCACAGGAAGTTATTCCTCGAGATAACTTTGCACATGCCGACTCGAGATGCTGCCGATACAGTTAAACTGCTTTGATCTAGCTTCAAATCCTGATAGGTTGGTGTAGGATGGTGTGGCAGAGGCGCTCCATTGAGGTTGAATTTAAGCTGGCGATGAGCCTCTTCGGGGTTTAAGATGGAAGGCAGTAGCGATGGACTTGGCTTAACTCAACTTGTGTCTCCAGGTCTTGAGATTGCTGCCAAGTAGGGCCATATCTGAAGGGTAAAAAAGTGTACTTTTACTTCAGTTCATCCAGCTTTGTCTGAGTGAAAGAGCAAGATCGTTCGGCGTAAGCCGTGTCAGATGTTGTTTGAGGTAACTCGCTGAATTACAAGTTGAACAGCAATGGGCGCCAGAACTGAGCCTTATGGGACTCGTTTCTCAGAAGACGCAGCGGACTGATCTGACAACATGGTCTTGAGGGTCCAAGCTACGGTTTTGCAAGCAGTTACTATGGAAAATTTCACAAGGGTGCACGATCCGGGATGGGTCTGAGAAGCTTGGGTGTTCAGGCCCTGGTGCCAAATAGGTGTTATATGCGCAGTAAGTTCCACCACGCTGAGCCTAGCCTGCCGTTACAATGCTTTTCAAATATCTCCTCAATTCATTGTGAGTTTACAATTGATGGGACAGTGCTTTCGGCCAGTCGAAAATACTGCTTGTTCTCAGGCAGAGAGATTTCGATGAACTGGATCCAGCCGGGCCAGGATTAGCCTCTCAAGGAGTTTGAAGGGAAAACAATCAGTAGTGATATTGGGGGAGTTCTTGGGTTTATTTTTTTTTGGGGTTTGGGGAGTGCGATGATAAATACTGGGGCAACACTTTCTCCTGGCGGAAAACTCTTCCCTATAGGCAACAAGCTCTGCAAATGCAATATCGTGTAGATGGGCATCTTCATTGTCTCGACCATCACTTTCCGAGTGCTCGCTTTATTTAGAGCTTTAATGAGCCACTGAAGAGTGGTACTTAGCTTCAAGCAACCAGTATCCGGTGCAAGTTTGCTACTAAGTTGCTAACGTCGTGAAGTGTCTGCGTGTACACATTTCACGGACCTCCCTCAGAAATCAATTTCAGGAAGTGTACAGAGCTTTGGCGGAGATATACTTCTGCGAGAATCGCCGGACTTCACTCAAGAAGGGAAAGAATATGGGAACTCTTGAGGTATAACTCGAGCGGTGTGTGGAGGGGGATCGGAAGGGGTAGTTGGAGTCATGTGGCTGGGATGAAATTGTGAACCTAGCCATCTTACATTTCGCTTCTTTGTTGTCACTAAGCTTTTGTTTGGGGAATTTCAAACGAGTCTAAGTTTATGAATAGCGGGGTCTTTGTTGATGGTTGGCTTTCATCATTGTGGCTACTAAGACGTCATCGCCACTTCATTGTGTATTTGAGGTCCATGCATGCTGGTGTCCACGTTCATGGAAACTGAATAATGAGACGTAATAATAATTAATCCATACCTATGTATGCTTGACTTTGGGTTTGTAGGCTGGGTGCACTGCAAGTGCTTCCCGTAGTTCTGATCTCTGACCAAAAGTAAAACAATCGATCGCCCAGGTTTTTAAAAGGGAACAGGTACTTGGTTTAGGTTACTTGATAAAGTACAGATGGGTTCTTAGAATGTGATTGTTCGTTGATCTAAAAAGATGCCTATATCAAATTAATGCAAAGAAATTCCTATCGTCTTAATCATCACTTAGTTTCTATTCAGACGGATTGTATCTCTGCAGGGACTTTAGACGTGCGGCCCGATGGTAAACTTAGAAGAACTATTTCCTCACGGGGCTATGATGGGAATGTGCCACTACCGAAGGAGGGTTTCAGCTCAGTCTTTATTTTAGTTATTACCGTACCGAAGTCTATATGTAGGGAGAATGTGGTTGGGTGTATAAGGACTGGGTTAAGATGGCTTTGACCATGGATGTGAGGCTTGGTAGGGCAAACGGGGCCCTGGGCATCAGATTTGCAACTAGAATGGAAGTGTGGCGAGCAGGTAATTGGTGGGCGGTTCATAGTTCAGGGACCTGAGGTCATTTAATCGCAGTGTCCTATAGCTACTTGGGTGTGAACAGTAGGCGCTAGAGGGTTAATATTATACCTACGCATTGATTGGATAGTTCAATTGCATCGGATGGGTTTAAAGGGTGGTATTAGAAGTGTCGGGGGCTGAGAATCTGGGCGGTAGCGTGTCAGCGAGCGTAGCATGCGGAGTATTGAGAATCTTGAGTACCTGAAAAAAGTATGAATTCCTGATTACGTGCTGGGAGAGCGGGCATCTCATTAATGAACTTTGAGGCCCGAGGATCACAAGATGTATGCCGCGAAGCAAACAGAGGCCGGATCTGTAGGAGAGAAGCGTGGCCAGACAACCGGCAAAGGGATAACGGAGCAGACTGTATCTACCAGACCCACCAAGGCGAGTGAGAGGGACGGAAGCCGGGTGTACATATTGATAAGGGGAGGGGGATGGGGGCAGTGATAGATTGAGGATGACCCATAGGACCGGAGGTAATTGGGGAGTAGGCAGGAATACGCGAGACCGACGCGAGCGTATGTTTGCGGTAGATGTATCCTACTCAGATTTAGAGGGGGGGGGACAGGCGGGGTGCGTGAGTGGCAGGATGTAGATGTGTAAAGTCTGATACAAACCGGGGATACAAACAGAGGCAAGGGAAGGGCATGGCTGAATGAAGCATCAGTTCGGCCTATTCATGCTTTGAGGTTGTTGTTCTGCTCGACTTGAAACCTATCCCCTCTGATTTTGTTTGACAGCGACCTTGTCATAGCGCATCGGCCGTCCGGTGTACGTCGGTAAGCACTTTGAATTTTGGAAATAAAATGGCTGCCAATGGCATCGGCACTCAGGTTTGAGGGGTCGCTGGCAAATCTCATCTTGATTAAAATTCGAGCGATTTTTACGCCGGTCTGAGATAAGAGCACCTAGATCCAAAGATTTAGTCCTGCAATAAGATTTCAACGGAAGTGTCGATTACGAACATGTTTGTGTTATAGTGATTGTTGTAACCGAATTAAGTTGGACGGTCACTTTAGTCGTGATGGTGTGTTGTGTTTTCATCGTTTTAGGGAAATGCTTGAAGCGGTGATTGCAAAAAGTTGCTGAATTCGGAGCGGGCAAGGAAAATTGTACACATCTTGCCGACAAAAAATGGCAAGAAAGTCGATCGGCGATCCGTTTTTGGACTCCACATCATTCCTAAACACAAGAAAGGTTGATTGGTAATTCTTGACAAGTTTTGGACCCTAAAGTTGACATGACATATAATACATCGTAATTGTTAAAGAACAACGCATGCCAGGAATGGCACAGGCCCCGGTAGAGGCTGATAGACTATAGGAAGCGCCGATGGGGCGCAGTGAGTACAAGTCCAGGTAGGAATGTACAGTCGCATACGTGAGCTGTGCTAGGTAATACCTTCTAATGGTGGATATAGCTTGCTATCTATCTATACTGACGTTCCCTCACTACGGGTGAATAAGATGAGAGTAGTATTAGTCCAGTATCGTAGGCTCCGCAGCATGTTGATACGCGATAGGGGACGGGGAGCCTGTGCGTGTTGGACAAGTGCTATAGGCCGATACGCGAGTGTGTATGTCGTTCGAAAAACCATACATTGCCCCGAGGCGTAAGCCTCGGGGCATAGTATGGTTTCGAGAACACCTTGGGCCTATAGTTTCAACCATTGCCCCCTCTAGCAGTCAATATTTGTAACTACATATGGTGTGTATAAACTGTAATGATGTTTTTGCATGGCGAGGACAGGTAATCATCCATCTACGGGAGAAGAGCTGTTCCGAATTAGCTATCTGTTCCTAATCCGCTATCTGTTCCTAATCAGCTATCACTAGGATGTACTTCTGGGACTACCTACGAAAGATACTGAACTCAACTACAAAATACAGATAAAATGTGATTTTAGAATTAGAATAATATAATGAATTAAAATTTTACTACATTGGATGATAATCTGAGATTCATGACCTTTTATAGACCTATGTAATATAAATGGTTATGATGTACAGCAAGACATTCGCATTACAATCTAATTTACCTACTCTAATTGTGGTTAAATACAGGGTGGTCTTTTTTGCTTGGTACTTGCACTCGGGCAGGCAGGTGAATATATTGCATTCTAGAATGCGAGCCAAATTGGCCCACATTAGTATTGCATAGGGTCTATAAAAACACTTTAAAATAGTGCAACTAAGAGAGAAAACAATTATTTTTATGTTCCACCATTACTTTAATGGGAGTTTGGGGACATTTTGAAAAGCGCCCTTGTGTCATTATGGTCATATTGAGATATTTTACTTGTATGAATTACAGGGCCAGCAATACTTATAAGCCCTACCGGGATGTCCATTACTGGTCCTAGCATATCATATCCCTCACTGTTCATCTTAGCACAGTTTATAATGTACTTTAGTATTATTATATAAGATACTGTATTATTACATTTCTGTCACGTACGATAGGTTATGCTGCTAAATGAATCTTGAATCTGAATTATTAAAAACTTGGGTTGGTTTTGTCAATATTGCCTTCAATGATACCGACATCATAAATTATTCAAAAATTGATTATAAAATTGTAATGCCTAATGTTAAGCTATTTCCATTCATTAATAAGATTTGGTGGCCATTTTGAAAAGTCACTCCCCACACCAAAAACTTCGTAGTTGTTTTATCAATGTTATTGCTATTTTAAAACTTGTGCCATAAAAAAAACAATCAAAATAAAATTTATGGCATCTCTTAAGTTCTCATTTTTAACCCTAATATGTCATATGATGAAATTTGGGGCCATTTGAAAGCGCACTCTTCTCAGAATAGGGATCAAATCTTAAAATGGCTCAGTCTAGGGAACAATCCATTGGTATGGTAAGCAAACACTGCTTGAAAAAATTATGCTTTATCACAAAAATGCACAATACTTCAGGTTAGCACTACTAAAGCGAGATATCTCTTGACTTAAAAATCCAATATTGGCTGCAATCCGCCCATGTTGGAAGGGCAAATTCTCAATCTCTGGCAATAAATGAGCTAAAAGAGCAAACAAGATGCGTTTCCTAACTAATTACTAGCATAACTATCCATTAAAATGGTTTTATGAAGCTGAAATCATCTGACCTGTTCAATCCAATATGGGCCGCCATCCGCAGGTTACTTAAAAGGACAAATCTCAGTCATGGCAATGAATGAGCAAAAGGACAAATAAAGAGTCATTTCTACTAATTCTAGCATACCAAAATCCCATTAAAAAGGGGTTTTAATGAAGTTGAGCTATCATCTTGACCTCTAAATCCAATATGGTGCATCCACCATGTTTAAAGGTCAGGGCCCCGATCGCTTAATAGCCTCGTCCCCAGAAAGCCCCAGATTTTACCGGAAGGTGGTCAAAATTTTGGTATCAGAAGAAAGCTGCTATTTTTCTTCATTTACCCTGTGAAATCGTAGAGCCAAAGGTTGTTTGGGTTGGAAAAGTTAAGTTATGAGCGAAAAGGTTCTCTATTTTGGTCGACCAATATTAATTCTAACAGTACTCTATGGGGACAAAATCACATTTAAAAAATCACCCTTTTAGCTCTCTTATCAAAACGGATTGAAATATACAGCGCGAAACTTTACCGGTGGGGGTGTTGGAGTGAAGGCCCATCTATTTATATCAAGATGAAAACTCATATCCTTAAATCGGGCAATCTTTCACCCTTTAAAACGTAAAAAATTATTTTTATCTCTTGATACAATATATGGGCCAAATGACAAATACCGTGTTAGGTGTTATTAATTGTTAGCATAGGAATTACATTAAGATGGTTATTGTCAAGTTTGAGAGCACTTTGACGTCTTAAAAAATGGCCATGTCCGCCATTTAAATAAATGAAAAACCCTAAATACTATTAAGCATCAGTAAGATTACAAATGACAAATGAGGTGTCACGGTGTCATTTTCTATTGTTCCGGATTAGAATCTATTCGAATTTAAACTGATTTTAAGTGCGCTATTGCTCGAAAAAATTGTGTAGCACAGTTGTACAGTATGTTCTTTACAGTGTAATTTTGAAATCCTTGAAAGGAAGTACAAATTTCACATTTCACCCCATCATCCTAAAATGTGGCCGAAAACACTTGTTTGCAATAGATTAGATCGGACCAAATTTATACTCAATTCATGCATCATCGGAGACTGTTATTGAGTCCAGTTTTCGCATTGAATGTCCACAAAGCGTTGTGAAAACGTTCTTTGGACGTACCTGTAGCGTAATGATTCCCCAAATACGCTGGATTGCTAGATAATGAACAGGAGGAACAACCATTGGGTGCAGCCTTCATCTTTTTATCAATATTTGGTAGTACAAAATACTCTGGAAACAAGCTTGTAAACACAGGGTACCATGGGATGACTTTGAGGGAAACAGATTTCTTGCCAACCCCAAATATTCTCTTGGAAGTAGTATCGCAAACTAAAAATAACTTGGCAAAGGAAAGATAGGAGGGAAATTGTCATCACAGAATAAGCTATCAGAATGATTGAGTATACCATTATGTGTTCTTCTTGTGTTGTCAGACCGAAAGTAAATCTTAAGCTCTCTTCGGCATAATGGAGAAGAAGTGTCAATAGATCTGTGTCTTTCCCAATTTGAATTAAAAAAAAAAAAAAAAAACAAAATGTTTGTTTGCTATATCAACATCTGCATCTCTTTTTTCCCAAGCAAAAATTTTATTGCCTTTGATAGTCTACCTTATTGCGATCCTAGTTTTACGACTGTGCATGTGTGCTGTTCGTTTGTGTTGGTTAACAGGAGTATCCATCGAAGGACCGTCAAGGATGCTTTGCCATAGTGGTCAAACTGGATGATGCATTTATAATTCATCAGCATTGCAAACTATAGGTGCTTCTCTCTGTCCATTTCAAACCGATGTAAAAGGAGACTCCATCAACAAACCCAATTAGTGATTCAGTTTTTGGCACTGTCTCAGGGGTAGCCTCTGATGAGGACAAAAATGTTCATACAGGGCCATCAGGAAATTGCGCTTTATCTGGCTACATAAAACATGATGGCCTAAAAAACCGGATGGCAGATATGGTGACAGTCATGGCAAAGCACTCTTACCTAAAGATCAGTTATCCAGATTGGGATACTAAAACAGGAATTTTTGAAATAAAACAGAGCTTGGTCATATGTACCTTGACAGCCCAGGCGATGCAAGCCTTGCAAGGGTCTGACTTTAGATTCCATTTGTAGCTATACTAGAAAAGTGAGTTGGTTTCCCATTTGTTTGACTGTTCTTGCCTACAGTTGAACAGATCTTGGCGTTGACATCCTCACCGCATTTATCCCTGTGATGAAAATGTTTCTCAAGGCCTGTTATCATGTGATGGAGGAATGACTGTTCAAATTGGCTGTAAAGCCGTTGCCAGGTCATCTTATATCTTCATATGTGAAGGTTATAGATAATTTGCATCTTTCACAGTTGACCACATCAAAGCATCGTTGTCTTCAGTGGATGCACTGGGAAACTAAACACAAAAGACAACAACACATGAACCATCGCAATATGAGGATCACAAAACTAAGTAGACATCAAATGCAACAAAATTTGCTGGAAAAGACGTTCTCTCACAATGATCTGAATAAGCAGGCTCTTTAATCTAATTGGTGACCGAATGCAACAGAGAGGACTGCCACGTAATCTAAGGCAGAAGGAGATGCAGGATGTTGATATAGAAAGTGTAGGTTGCAATGCGGCAATGATGGTCCTGTTTCAATGTCAGCAACCGGACAGTCCTTTTGTATGGTAAAGGATCCAAGGCGGGGTGTGGCAAGATTAACTTTCATTAAAAATGCATTACAAAGTCATAGTTTTTCTATGGCGAAAATTGGATGTGTTAGAATCCAAATATTGGGATATTTTGTTTAATCCGATGACCGCTGGGGTTGGGTTCTGTGCAACTACAAAATGGCTGACCAAAATTCCACATTTTGCCCAGGCCGGAGTGACCATCTTGTTATCATAACACCATTTAAAAATCATTTTTGCTTGTGTTTAAGTCTCTTGATCAAAATTACCTTTTGTGAATGTGATTAATTACATGGGTAATAAGAGGGCTCTGCTTAATGCAAGAAATATTCAAAATGGCAGCCAAATTGAAAAAAATTGCCACTTTCATGTATAAATGACCATTGTAAACTGTGCCGCTTACAATATTGTTGCCAGTATGTTTCTTTGGTCTTTAACTCAAACGATTTGAATACAATAATAAATATTAACCAAAGCTGTCGGTATGGGTTTTTTTTTTCACACAAAAAGTATTCAAATGGCCGCCAAAAGTTGCTTTTTTTTTCTTTGGTAAGTTTACAAAAAGAAGCCTTTAATAGAGAGAAGAAAACGCCAGGTTTGTCAGGAATGGTGAACACAGTAGTAATGACAAAACTAAGTCTTATGGGCAATGTCTGCAAAGTCTATTCATCGTTATTTGTACTGAAATTATTAAGCTTCTGGCTGGCAGAGCATTCTGAATTGATGGTTCTCAGATGTTTCTCATTAGGCCATCCAAAAAATGAACCTCTTATGTGACAGACCCAGAGTGTGCTTTGGATCCAATACTTCGGCAATTTCATAGAAATTTCTTTTAAACTCTACTTTCTTCAAGCTGAGGTTTGTGAGTGTTTCACGTATGGAATGAAAATTTATCTCCTAGTTCTTTACATCGCCACCTCCTCAGAGGCCCTTGCCCCACTTTCCATCATGATTCTTTCTCATTTGTCGACGGCCGGTGAACACAGAATCAACAATCACCTTGTGGTCAAGATTTGGACAATGCACTTTTATTCCTTATTTGATTTTATAATGTGAAGTTAATGTTCAACCACTCTCTGACCCCATTGCCTTACCGCTGTATTACAAAGAGACATAGGACATTTCCAGCAAGAAGGGCCTCCCATTTGTTTGAACCGAGTTTTTTGCATATTGGAGCCAGTGTACCAACAATGTATTGGATCACAACTGAAGTGAATTTAGCCGAATATGCCGTTATTATGTTAAGATCATAAGGATTTAGAATTTTCGTCGTGCACAACAGAAAAATCACACCTGTTTTTTTTATAGGGTCGATTAAGATAGCAGGCAAGTTCAAACAGTGTTTTGGTTTTCGTTTTTACATTTTGGTCTAATAAACCTTCGAATTCGTTCTCGGTAGGGGTTCTACCATGATCAGTTGCCAATTGAGAGAAATGTGTATCCTCAAACAAAATTTCCACCTGTCCCTTCAAACAGCCTTAAGACATGTGAAATAGAACATGGTATTACAACCCAATAACATGTACAGTACTGCGCCTTTTGTTTGAGATTTTAAGAAGAGTGATGTGAAGATGAGGTGGTGTTGTAACATGTTCTGTTATCAATCCAGGTGTATTAAAGTCACACAAACTTTTGAAAAACATTGTGTGCATGATCCATGAACTTCCCAAACTGATATCATTGTACTGTGTTAAGTTATGTGATGAGCATGGATTATAATAGTGCCCATGGGCTATTACAGGTTTAATTAAAATGGGCCTATAGTTGAGAATTTGCAGGTCCTAATTAATTACGTAATCAATCCTTGTACTGTCATAAATAATTTCAGGACAAAGGGGCACCATATGATCTCACCTCAACCTAGTCTTTGCACACCATCGAACCTATTGTATGTTTTCATTCATTCATCTCTGTAAAAAATATTGTGGATGGGACTTCTTGGATGCCACAAAGTAAAAATATGGTGGTTTAGGGTAATTGAAATACTTGTAATTATCTATCGGGTACTGGAATACCACAAATACCTTATCACATTTAAGACACTATCAGTCATTTTTTTTCCCCAAATTAAAAATGCCTAATTTTGTCTCTTAATTGCTGTTTTAGGTTATATCAACACTTTATATTACCTTTCTTTGTGACAAAAAGGGAATAATTTCGGCATTTGCGGCACTTGAAGATATCATTTACGACTATTCTGGGCATTAAAAAGTCGGATCCGACTTTTATTAGCAATAAAAAATCATAATACACTGTATCTGACAAATAAGGCGTGTAAGGCTTAGCCACTTACAGGGGTCTTTACCTCAACAATGTCAAATACAAAGTGCCAAAAAAATGGACTTGATGAAAAATAGGGGCCGCCAATTATTTGTTTAAAATGTGAAGAAATCGATAATAGTGGCTTTTTAAAAATGGTATGTTGGATTCAATTTGGAAAATATGTGTAATGGCTTTTTTCCTACGAAATATGAAATACTTGTATCCACGCATGAAACTCTTCAGGTTAAAGCTGAATTCAGTGGTGTGTTGTTGGTTGTTTTGCCCGAATTACGCATTGTCATTTATTCAGGCATAATTTCGGGGACTTTGATGGATTCATGAGTTTTTAGCTTTCAGTTTTTTTAAGAAGGTTAATTCTCATGCCTGGTAATAGGTGACGCGGCGTACGAAAGTACCCCGATGATTTATCTTCCCCAGGATAGGCCTACCATATGTATTGAAGTCCAGTAATTTGTATGTTACATGTACAACAATGTATTCTAGGCTTTCCGGAAGAAATGTGATATTTATCTCATTAAAAAAAATTGGCTGGCCATTTGTTTAATCGGAATTGTTCTTACCTAATACTTAAGTTTTATGTCAATTAAAATTTGTCTTTTCTATGTTCCCATTACAGTCGGTACAAATAAAATAAATTGTATTGGTTATTGTTGTCGTCTTTAACGAATAGACGTCAATTAATTGTTCCGGAAATGCAGTACCGGGAGGGGAAAATGTCCCGATTTTGGCCGCCCAAGTTTGGATTGTAAGCGACTAAATTGGAACATTGTGAATACTCTTGTGAATAATATAATTAGATCGTAGATGGTCTAATTTTGGCTGTATAGACCTATTAAAATCTTTAACATGTTGGTATATTGGGAAGTTATTGGCTATGTTTTGGGAAAACAATGGTCATATTTTGGCGGCCCATTTTGAATTTTGCCAATTAGAAACCAACCCCAGAGGTCATTTTTTATTGTACAAAAAATAACGAATCATTGGATTATACACAAAATTGGAATAGAAAAACTTATGCATATTAAAAAAGCGACTTGGATATTGTCCACCCACTAATACAAGGGTATAATAGCAGAAATAACGTTCTGCTAGA
>JAMKCH010058303.1:0-14240 GCA_023653785.1 Ophioderma brevispina | reverse complement strand
GCCAATTGTGACAAAGATAATAGCAGGGGCATGCAAGAGCTGTTTTCCTATAACAAATAATTTTATTACATATCTGATCTTATTTGGGGGGGAGGAGGGGAAGGATTTTGAGTGGGGCTCTCAACTTGTTCACGGATATAAAGCATTTTGACAACTGAATAAGCGGGGCATGCAAGAGTTATTATCCTATAAAATAATTTTATTACATTCCTGATCACATTTTGGGGGGGGGCAGGAGGGGGAAAAGGATTTTGAGTGGGGCTCTCAAAAGTTGTTTCACGGAATAAAGCACAATATAGAGTAGGTACAACGGTTATAATTGTAAGTATTGACATATTTTGATGTTTTATAGTTTTTTGAAAGTACCAAAAGGAATTTCACATTGAATAATCAACTTGGATATGACCATTAAAGGTACTATTCAGTGATTGCTAGATCAGATATTAAAAAAAATCAAAAAAAAACAAAAAAAAAAACCTTTCTTGCGCAGAAGCAGTGAGGGGTGTATGCGTAGCGCACATATATGGCAAGAAGCCAGCATGTAAAATGGAATTACTTTCATGAATTGGGTGGATAAACAAAAGCCAGAATTTTTTAGCTATTAGGTTTGAAAATATTAGAGTAGGTACAACGGGGTATAAGTTAAGTATATGCCATATTTGATGTTGAATATTTTGAAATACAAAAGGAATTTCAAATTGAATAATCAACTTTGGATATGACCATTAAAGGTACTATCAGTTGATTTGCTAGAGCAGATATTAAAAAAAAAATCATCAAAAATCAGATTTTTTCTCAGGTATCTATTTCATACCATAAGACAAATCAATCACTTACAACAACACATATGAAACATACCTTTGAACAATGCTGTTTTCTTCCTCTTCCGGTCCAATTTTTCAGTGGAAAATAAACCTTATGAGAGTGCTACAGCCTTATCCTTTACCTTAAATAAATTCATGCAAATTGCAAATATTTTCACTCTTTTGGCGTGGATCACTGATAGTGTCTTTAATGGCCTCACATTAGGTCTCACAGCTTTTGAAAGCAGGAAGTAGCCTTCGATAAATGCACTGATGTAAGGAGAGTGATGAAGGTTATATATCAGAATGCACAAGAAACAAGGGGATACACTGAGTAATCTTAAATCTTGTAATTTACTTTTGTAGGTATGTTGCAATTTTGTAATGCGGAAACTTCTTCCTGTCCAAGACATGTAATGTAACGGTGATGCACTTAAGTGGATGCAGTCGTTAATCAGTCATCATTGTTCATGGATCAACTTGGTACAAACTTCCAGTTATGAGCTTAAACGGTATATGGTTCTATTGTTACTCCTCGGTCATATTACAATGGTCCGGGCTTTGTCTAAATCATGTATGTGCTGTCTCGGTACGTGTTGTCCATCTGTGGCATGGTCCTTTCAGAACATGCATCGTTGCTCAATAAAATACAAATGGTGAAACACTAGCTGACAAAAACAAAAACAAATGACTCAGAAATAAAGGTGTGTCTTTTGTCCTTTATATGGGTCCCTCCACTCCAAATGGTTCTAAAAAGAATCCTTAGCACCAAAGAATCATTCTAACTAACAGAAACCACAATCAAGTTAGATTTGTTTAAACAATTATGCTAATAATGGGACGAACGTTGGTCTGGGGGTTCTGGGGCCTAAACGGTTTTAAAACCTTCTGTTAAAGGTTTGTAAAGCTGGGAAGGTTGAGTTCTCAAAGTACCAAAAAAATGGTTCCTTTTGGGGTAAACTGTTGAATATCCAAGACACTCATTTTAGGGAGTGCCCCCCACCTCCACCCCAAATGACAATTGTAAATAAATTTAGGGAAATTCACAAAGTCAAGATCACAAGTGAATCAAGTATAAATGTACAACCCATCTCAAAGCTTGTTATAAAATTAAGTATTTCAACATTTTTGGTTAATACAGGCTGATTGAAATCAATCTATAAATAGTAATGTAAGCTTGGTTAAAACTTTTAACATCATAAAAAAAATTAAATGATGGCTGTCTCTGAATAAGGCTAAATAGCAAAATAATAAGAGAGTCTGGTTGGGTATTATTAATTTAACTATTATTCTTTTAACCCACATATAAGTCCTCATAGAAGGTTGTAAGTGCCATAGCTTGCCATTTGTCAGATATCCATGAAACTTACTATTGTTCAAGTCTTTGGGGGTCAGTGGCTCTTGAAGTGGTTCAATCAGGCCACACAGTCACCTGAAGACCATTTCAAGAGTCACTGACTCAAGGAAAGATAAATCGGTTATCCAAATTATCTGCCCGCACACAGATATATCACATGGCAGCTATTGCCCTTGTAATATTCTTGCATTCACACATTAATACAAACATAAAATTTTTTATTTTTATACTTTGTTCATCCCAAATAGGAAGACATTAAACACTGCAAATTGGGGATATAGATATGCTTGTGCAAGCAGACAGCAAGTCAAAACTTTTTGCGCAGACCAGTGTGGGGTTACACGTATTCATATTAATGGCAAACAGGACAGCACTTAAAATGAAATAACACAATAACCAAATTTTTAGCTTATAGGTGCTGACAAGCAAGAAAATTTAAGTACGACAATACAATTTTGGACAACTGGATATAAGCAGTGACAGAAAAATAGCTATTATACTGTAAAAAACAGACAAATCTATTCCAGAATTTTGCCATATAGTTAAATATACCTAGAAATATACTGGTTTGTATGTTGGCAGAAGCGGCCCTCTATATATCTATTCTCCGAAGAGATCTGTGTGAAACTGGATATTTAAAGGGGCATTTCGTGATCCACAGCCCGTCCCCGCTTACCTAAAGATGTTGAGAATTTTTTATTCCTCCTGAACCGTTAGCCTCATAAGACACGTAGCCCCCATCTTACGTGCAAATTCGGGTCGCATTTGTCCAGAATTCGCAATTTTTGTATTTTCTGTCCCGTAAACGGACAGAAAGTATAGTCACATAGCCTATGGGACCGGGGAACTAGCAAATTGCTCATAACACAAAACCGCAGACGGGATCGGCCAAATTTTGGGGAAAATCTTTGCTCACCGATGCTAGTGATCATGAATCAAACAAATTGCTGAAATCACGAAATGCACGCTTTAAGAAAAAATCATAATTTGGCAACATTAAATTCCTAAACAATTGAACGGAATTTGCTATTGGAATGCTAATCCAATCACTGTCAAACTGTAAATAGTAATATTTTTATTGGTTTTGTTATAATATTAACTTTTAAATATGCTGTGTGTTTTGTATAGGTTATCAAACCTTATGATTTTTGAGTTGCTTAAAGTGGGGGGGCTGCAGGTCCCTTAGCTCAAAACCAAAGACCTAAGACTATTTTGGTATGTGAAATTCGTAATTCTGAATATGGTCAGAAAGAATACTTTGTAACAACAAATTGACACATTTTTGTCCATCTTGTAATTATACAGGGCTTAATTACTTAAGGTTAAAATTGTTCATTTGTCATCTAATAATGCATGAATAATGCAGAATCTGTAATAAAGCTTGAAATGTCTTTTTCAATTGTGAAACTTTAGGCAAATTTGGTGTGTTACAGAGATATGATAATTATCCTGTATCCAGGGATTATCTGTTCAAACATTCTTAATACCATCTTTGAATTCATTGATACGCACGTTGATCTCTGATACGTTGAAGGCTCAACGGAGTTCATCCATGACCCCCGGGTCTATGGAAAAGGGTTATGGGAATGTGTTAGCCAAGAGTAATTTTTAGCCCTCTGGTATATTTGTTCTTTTTTTGTACAAGACGAGTCGGTTTATTACAACTAGTTCCCGTGGTCAATCAGGTAAGATGCATGGAAACCACAGGTGTAAAATAGCGGTGGTCGAATGGCTCAAAAACATATTTAAACAGATATTGTCTCCTCACTTTTGGGGCTTTTCGTCAAACCGTCCACCAACATGTTAGCATCAGTCAGAGTCATGCCATTTTATGCCTCTTTCTTAAAAATCCTGTGCCCATCCGATAGAGGAACTTCTCAGAACTCGCAGGTGTCATTAGCACGTATATAGAACGTTTACCTATTAAAATGAAAAATCCCCCCCCCCCCATCCCTCTATTTCCCCCCCCCCCCCTCCCCCCCCCCCGCGTAGCCTGCTTAATCACCACAAAATAGCCAATGTAAGTAGATCACTTTTTCAAGCCATTGTGATCACTTTCTTCAAGTAAGTATGAGGTTTCAAAGTAAGTATGACACTTGTTCAAGTAAATCTGATCACTTTTTTCAAGCAAGTAGGATCACTTTTTCAACAACAATATCAAAAGATTATTTTCTAGGCTCAAAAACTGAAATGTCATTTGAGTTTAATGTATATATCTGTTCAATTCCACTATAAAGCGGTGCATCTGTATGAAATGATATGTCTTATTACCCCGCAAGGTCTAAACCGACTGATTTTATTGGTTGCAAAGTGGTTATATACATGTTTTAGCTAATGAGAGACATGGTAAGCAAAGCTTAATGGTCTGTACAGATGTTACGAAGGTTATTTTAATTGGTTCTCAGAGGTAATGTCATGCTCTATCATGTAATGATCCAATCAAGATACCGTAAGAAAGGTGGTAGGCCTCAGGGGGGTTAACCTCCATCCCGCACTTCATAAGATAGTGCTAGCATACCAAATTAGGAACATATAAACGATTATAAAATGAAGTACATTTTTAGAATTTACACCATAACTTAACTACACAACCAATTTCCTCATGGAGGAAGCTTTGAAGTGACTATTAAGTAGCGCCTGCGGAGTACCCACCGCCAGGTTACCACACCCGGCCGGCCGCACAGTGGGGTAACCTCCACCCTAGGTCACACGCAGTAAGCTTAACCCACTAGTCACCGCATGCTGGAGTACCTGCAAGGGTACTCCCATGCAATGACCTTTGATCTTTGTGTGATTATTTTAGTAATTTTATCCATGATTTAACATTTTGGTTACAAAGGTTATATGTTTTTACACAAATGTCATTTATGGGTTTTTTTGGTGATGCCAACTCAATATAGATGTTACTAAGCTTGAAAATGATCAGACAGTCGTAACAACAATGGAATTTTTGGCGCCCTCTATGTCTAAAGTGCTGCTAACTAGGCAGCCGGTAGGGAGTACCTGTTAAGGTACTTCCCGTGGAGTGCTGCAGAGGTACTCCACTACTTGGTGGCTTACATGGGTACCTGTCAGTCACCTAGCAGAGACAACTGCGAGTACACTATAGGTGGTAACTGCGAAGTACATAGTGCTATCCATCCAGTGGGTCTGTATACTTCATCACAGTACTTAGTTGTTAGTACTGCATCAATTAATGCCTAAGGGGGGTACCCTTAAGTCAGAGTTCAGAGTACAAACATGGATAGCCTAAGCTCTGGTTACACCGTGAGTATACACACTGTAATTATTGATACTGTAAATTAATTTCCATGAAGTAAAATTCAAACATTTCATCTTAACTACTGATACTCACCAGTCTTTAAAAAGATATGATTTAAAAATGTTTTTTTTTAATTTTTTAGGTTTTTTCTTTTTTTAAAATTACAAAAGTAAAAAAAATAGTATGGGTAATCATTAATTCCTTTCGGTTGGGCAATGTAAAATTGGCAGTTTGCCTGGATTTATTGCTTTATAGCTCTTATAATCAAATTTGTGGCAGAAAAGACAGTTTTATTTCACGTTTTATGTACATTTAAAGCTGTATTCTCAAAGGGAGACTATTTTTTCAATCCCGGTTTAAACTAGGATTGTTCTACTCGAGGGGACTTGTTTTCTTTCAACATACCTGAAAGTGGTGATGTAACAATTGAGAAAATTCCTCTTAGATGGGCCCTTCTAGCACACCCATGAGGAATTTTCTCATCTGTTACATCACGCTTTCAGAGTATGTTTTTTTTTTTTTTTTGTTTGAAAGAATAAAAGGTCTGCCCATAAGACTCGCCCTGGTTTAAACCGGGTTTAAAGTTAGTCTCCCTTCTGAATTTCAGTCTAAAATGATTTTGTCAAGCCACAGTGAGAAGTATGTTTGGTCTCATTCTTTTTCAATAAAGCTAGCCCTATACAGGTTACCAAAAGAATTATGAAAGCATGCCAAAAACCATGGGAAATTATGAAAGAAATCATTCTCAAAATAATCAACTAACTAAAAGGCATTATTTTCCGATTTATGGGGCACATTGTTGCTTTTATTTTTTAACACAGAAAAAAAATATTTCACTCAAGTCCTCGTGGGAGGGGTTTTCTTTTCATTTTATCAACGAAAGTGTATTTCAAGTTGTATACAAAACTTGCCAGGTCATTTGATTTAATGATAAGGCTTGATCTTGTCCATAAATTAGATGTAGCCTGAAAGTTTTAAGAAAATATAAAAAGATACCTGGTATTAACTCTCAGGATGCTAAATAAGTGTAATATTTTTTTCTGAACAAAATACATACATGGAATACCAAAAATTGAGGGTAAAACAAGCTTTTGGTTGGTTTGTTTTTGTCTTCAAAATACAGCCATTGGTCATTGTTTTCCTATTCCTAGGCATTGGCAGCTTTTACAAAATAATACTTTATGGGGGCCTATATAAAGGCATGTAATAACAGTAAACATAATTACCTTTATCATGACTTTTCCCCATAGTCAATTTCCTGTAGTGACCATTACAAATTATATGTGATTTGTCAAAAAATGCTACTACTCCTAGTTATACCAATTTTCTCAAATTATGTGAAAAATTTCATTTTTTTCGTTTGTTGGTGCAAATTTAGAGGAGTCTCCGGGTACGTTTTTGCAGAATCTAAACATGGATACCGAAAAATACCCTAAAACGTCAATAGCCATTTTAGTGAAATTGCGCTTAAAATTGGTATAGTATTTTTTGGAGTTAAGTGCAGCACACCCCCCCCCCCCCAAGGTCTGTTATTGCAAATGAAGATATTATAGCACTTACATGCCCTCTATTTTTCACAATTCCAATAAGAATTTTGTATAGTTGGCAATCTTCTGTACAAAATAAAACCTATCAAGTACAATTATTGCCAATTATCGGTAAATTCCCGACTGTAAGGTCATCTATTTGAGGCTTCGATCTTGAATATTTCTGTTTTTTCTCCTAAAATTTCAGGTAATGCACATGTAAAAAGACCTGCTTAGGGTTTGTGCAACCCACGAATATGGCATTACACAATGATCGGCAACGAACCATTACGAACTGTACTTGCTGTTGACAATGCGGTCCCCCTACATCTTAATTGTCACCTATTGCCTGATGCAAAGTTACCTTATTTCACTATTTATAGAATATGTAATTCCTTTCAAATAATTTTTGAAGAAAAAAAAGTAATTACCCCTTTTATTATTACTTTTGATAAACTCTGACATTTGTACAAAATTGACTAATTAATCTTATTTCGAAAGTCTTTTCTTACAAACGACATTCACGTTTGTACAAATCTCTTGTCGTGGGTGAGAAAAAATTTGTAAATTGCTATAATCTGCTTCACATACAATTGCCTTTGAAATTTGCACACATTCAAACGTGCCATGCCTACTTTATTGAGAAAATGAGTCGGACCTTGGTTGAGGACTTTTTTGAGCACTTGTTGCTTACCACTTTTGACACTGCTAATTGAGATGCTCCGTTCTTTTAGTAATTAAAAGGAAAAGGAAAACAGCGTCTCTTCATATTAGGTCACTTAGCATTTTTTTTCTTTTGATGTTACATAATCGCTCTTGGTTTTTCCATAAAGCAATATTACTTGATATTTATATAATATTGGATGCTGGGTTGATACAGAAAATATGCCCGCCTAGATCCACAATATTAGGCGAGTCGAGACGACCTTTATATTTTCTGGCGAGGGCGATATTTTCTGTTATCACACCGAAAAAAGCCTCCAATATTATTATTATTATGCAGAAGAAGCTGACTTGACGAAAATAGTTTTAAAAGGCTTCAAAAAACAAAACAGCACTGTATTAATGATCAGGCTTGATCTTGTCATAACTTTAGAGTGAGCATGAAAGTTTATTAGAAAAATGATAAAAAAATATACCTGGTATTAACTCTCAGGATGATAAATAAGTGTAAGATTTTTTTATGAAAAACAAAAGACAGACATGGAATACCCAAAAATTGAGGTAAAACGGCTTTTGGTCTGGTTGTTTTTTTTTTCAAATTCAGGCCTATTGTTGCCATTCCTCGCATTGGCAGATTTTGACAAATATATACTTTATGGGGCCTACTATAAAGGCAGTAGTAACAGTAAACATAATTAACCTGATCATGACTTTTCCCAGTAGTCAATTTTAACTGGTAACCATGACAAATTATGTGGGATTTGTCACAAAACTTGCTAATCTAGTTATGACCAATTTTTCTCAAAATTATGTGATAAAATTTCATTTTTTTTCTTTGTGGTGCAAATTAGGGAGTCTCGGTACGTTTTGGCAGAAAATCCTAAACATGGATACCGAAAAAAATACCTAAAACAGTCAAACAGCCATTTGAGGGAAAATTGAACCTAAAATTGGTATAGGATTTTGGAGTTAAGTGCAGCACCCACCCAAGTTGTTCTGCAAATGTAGTATATTATAACACTTATGCCCCCCAGGCCCCACCCCTATATTTTTCACACATTCCAATAAGAATTTGGTAGAGTGGAACAATCTTCTAGTAAAAAAAAAAAACCTATCATAGTACAATTATTGCAATTGTCGTAAATTCCCGACTGAAAAGGTCATCTATTGCGGCTTCGGATCCTTGAAATTAAGTGATTTTTTCCAGTAAAATTTCAGGTAATGCACATGTGATTTGCTAAATCGGTTAAACGAAAAAATCATAAAAAAAGTCAGATTTTTGCATGTATGTAAAAGTACAGGTATCCTAACATACCCTGCAATGATAAGACCAGAAGCACCTAATAAGGACAGAATCTGAGAATTTAGTCATTAACTTACTGTCCGTTCGACCTTACTACAACACGTAATTGAATGGATAATCGTATCTTGGAACACTCTGCCGTTTTCTTCCCTTATTTATGTCCAATCTACAGCTATGAACAGTAACTTTATAATTCTAAAGACTTATCCTCCACTTTTGAAGCTATTCCTGCATTTCAAATCTTTTCAAATCACTGATAGTGTCTTTAAAAAAAAGACTTGCCTTAGGGTTTCACCCACGAATATGGCATTACACAATGATCGTCACGACCGATGACTAACGGTGGCTATGTACTGCTGTTGGACATGCGATCAAATTTAATTGTCAACTATTGCTTGATGTTCAAAGTTACACTTATTTCACTATTTAAGATATTTAATCCTGTCAAATTTACGTTTGAAGAAACAAAAAGTAACCCTTTGTTAGTATTACTTTTGATAAACTACTCTGACATTTCTGTAAAAAAATGACTAATTAATCTTATTTCGAAATGTTTTTTTTAATCGACTTTCACTGTTTTGTACAAAATCTCATTGCAGTGGGTGAGAAAAAATTTGTAAATATATAATCCTTCTTTGCACAGACATTGCCCTTGAAATTTGCACCATTCAAACGTTGAACCAGCGTGCATTTATTGAGAAATGAGTGCGTACACTTGGTTGAGGACTTTTTTGAGCACTTTTGCTTACCACACTTTTTGACACTGGCTAATTTGAATGCTCCGTTACTTTGAGTATATTAAAAGGAAAAGGAAAACATCGTCTCTGCAGATTAAGGGTTAGCATTTTTTTCTTTTGATGTTACATAATCGCTCTTTGTTTTTCCATAAAGTCAATATAACTTGATATTTATATAATATTGGATGCTGAGGTTGATAACAGAAATTATTATGCATCTGTGGTGCAATACCACAGTGCGATTAGCGCGTAACGCCCAACACACTTCACAATACGCAAAAATCTCGGGCATTCGGTCCTGCAACTCGTCAAGAAATACTCTGTTTTAATTATTTTTTGAAGCAATTTTTAACTATTTTGGTCAAGTCAGCTTCTTCAATGCATAATAATTATAAATACGCCTCGAAGCCTGTATCAAATATCAGCGAGTCGAGACGAGCCTGATTTATTCTTGGCGAGGGCGATATTTTCTGTTATCAGCCGAAAAAAGCCATCCAATATTATTATTATTATGCAAGAAGAAGCTGACTTGACGAAAATAGTTTTAAAATGGCTTTCAAACTAATAAAAGCAGAGTTTGCTTGACAACGCTGACGCTGTGCCCAATATTTTTGCGTATTGTGCAGTGTTGGGCGGCACGCGCTACTCGCGCTGCAGTATTGCACACCAGATGCATAATAATAGTTTATATTCTGAGCCAGGTGTAGAATTATAGTCCGGCGTACTCATAGTCGCTGCTATAACGGTAAGGAAAGGCACTCAATTCAGTTGACCTTTACGCAACATTAGTTTCATTTCACGCTTTAATTTTGTTATCGTCTATGGAGCCCGACGAAATGCTCTCCCGCCGGACTATATGCTTTTACACACCGGTGAAAGCAGATAAGTCCGGCGGGAGCCAGATCCGGGCTCCATAGACAATAACGAAATAAAGCGTAAAACGAATGTTGCGTGAAGAGTCAACTGAATTGAGTGCTCTATTCTTTACCGCTGTAGCCGACTATGAGTACGCCGGACTATAATATCTTCTACACCGGTTCTGAGCATTACTTGAATGTGTCATCGAACTGAATAAGATGTACGCTCAAGAAAATGACTGGTAAAAATGATATCACTATTTAATTTTTATTACTTGTCATCAAGCGTTGATATTATCAGCACCTTGTGAAGTGGATTCTTCATCTGAAAAACAAAATAGAGAAAGAAAGAAAGACATATGAAAATATGACTCATTTTCAATGAAAATAGGACTATATGGTCCAAGAATTGTGAACTGATTTTTTTTATATTATTTGGACCACTGCTTTGAATAACTCATGAAAGCCTATCATAGAGGGAGCATATTTCCATTATGGTCCATTATAGCTCCGGAGCAGATTGGAAGAGCCAGGGTTCAACACCTTATGTCTCTTTTTGAAACCGACTGATTTACATGTACATGTATTAATCTCTTGTGATGGCTGTAAGTCCACTCCAAAATGTTGTGTTCTCAATTCCAAAATAACCACGAGGGAAGAGCAAAAATCTTTATATTTAATCTAAAGATCTTTATCATTTAACTTATTAAATAAACGGACATTTCGTGATCCAAAACCTCACCCCCCCCCACCCGTTCATAAAATAGTTGAGCTTTGTATCATCTGAACCATTAGTAATACATTTTCAATGCATATTCGGTCGTATCTCTGTAAGATTTTGTAAATTTTTTTTCCATTTATTTTCAGCCCGTAAACGGGCAGAAATTAGAGTACAGTTGCATATGGGTCCCCGTGACACAAGTATTACTCATAACACCAAACCACAGAATCGGAATCAACTTAAATTTTGGGAATAAGCGTTTCTCAAGGATATAGAGGAAAACAAAGGTGCTGGAATCACAAATGCATCTGTCATGGGTCCCTATTCCACTACAGTGTAACATGTACTACTGTACTATCTTGTTTTTATTGACAAATAAGTGATTAGAGTTTGCAGGCAATATATAGCAAAACAAAGAACAACAATCCAATTGGATAGATTCCACTGACTATAACAATGATAATCCTATTCCAGGTGATTAAGGCCATCCAAGCGTTGTCTACAACAAAATTTCAATGAAAACGAAAAAAACTTGTTTTCAACTTTGTAAAATTAACCAATTAATTCTCAGTCAATTCCGTTTGTTTGCGGGATATTCATATTAAGGGTACCGTTATAAATGTACAATGCGACGATATCTCTTTCCATGGATTAAAAGTTCACGAAAACAATATGATGATAATAACCAAACAGGTATTTTGCAAATTAGCACGTCTTGTAATGCTTCCTTTTTCGCCTTTTTAATATGTTGTTTGGGACGGTTGACAGCAAGTTCCAGCAAGAAACCTTCTGTGGCAATTTTTTCTAGGTCATACGTAGATTGGTGGATATTGTTTATGTTATTCTTTCATGTATTCTGGAATCGGAAGGATTATATTCTATGCAGTAGTTTAAATTGAGGTGGCCGGTTATTTTTCTCCCATCCTCAATGCAGAGACTTATGGTATACTTCATGATGCCGAGGGTATAGTGCAATCCGGGAGTGCAATAAAGGAAAATATCTGCTTCTGGCTATTTTGAGAAAATTGCCAGATAGTTCTTGTTGCTCTAGTGGCCTGTTCTACCGCACTAAGTGTACACTGTGCGTGCGTTGCCTATACCTGCCGCAACTCAACGCATCGTGCAAATCGTTAAATGAATTGACTTTATTTCGGACACCGCGATGCCAGTATTTTTGGGTAGCAAATTCGGCCAACGCATTTCCAACCGCCATTCCACAATAACTCAGACCTGGAAGTATGAATGAAGAGTTCAGACAGCAATACAGGTCGATAATTTTGGTGATGCTTACATTCTAGTCATTTACGACTATAACGGTCTTCTACACTTCGCTTTGTCGCCAGTAAGTTGCGTTGCCCAAAATGACAGATGCAGTCTCTTACACGATGACTTCATTGCGATACCGCAATGAAGTTGAATTAGTTTTATTGCCACTGACAGTGCGGTACCGAAATAAAGGTAAATTCATTTTAGCTGGATTTGCACAGTACAATGAAGTATTATGTATGAAAATGGACATTAGGTTCCTAGTTGTATTTTTCACCTTCATACCAAAATTTAATTTGACAAAAAATGCAGTTATCGGTAACCCTTTGTTGCACTAAACCTCATTGTGGGCAATGCTACGCTCGTGATTTTGTATTGTGTGTGCATCAGAAAAATAATCACTGTAATGACTTGAATAATTGAATAAAAAATTGAATTAACGGCAAGTTTTACACATTCCAATACCTGGTCAACTGTTTAAATATCAAGTTTTATCACTGCGCTGAAGGTAAAACACTGCTAGGCAGATTTCCTGGAAAAGGTGTTCTTTGACGGGGGAGTACTTTACACATCTGATCTACGGGGAAGTGCTTCATCAACGTGTCTCATTTTAAGCTCAGGTTTATTAAGATATTTTTCCTGCAATTTGGTATAGAGATGGGTAACCTTTTTTAAATGCTAAAAATTTACTGAAAATTAGGTCAATAGCCACAATCTATAGACAAAATTTGCCAAACGGTTGATTTTGCCAAGTTCAGGGAAAAATGACCAAACTTGTTTAGCTAGGATCCTTGTTTCGGGAAAATAGGGTAGTATAGTATAGTATAGATAGTATAGTATAAGTTATAGTTAGTATAGTTCTGATCTCTACGCATGGATAGCGGGCTGCCGCACAGTTGAATGGTAGCCGAGTGAAACATAGGGAAGTTACGTTTTTACCTTGGCAATTGGCGGGAACAATCCATTATGACCTGCTGGTGCACATTTTCAACACAGTGTTCTAGTGTTGACAAGGGGTAGCGTGTTTCCCAAGGTGTTGCATTATTTCCGCCATATTGTCGAGGTAAAAAAGCAACTTTGTGTTGTTTTAATCGGCGACTCAGACCGGCTATCCATGGGTCGAGGTCAGTGAGTATAGTGTAGATATTGGTCCTCTTTCCAGACTCCGGAGGAACATCCTACCCAAAACAACTTGAGAAGGACACCCGGGGACATTTGACTGAAAACCTAAAACTTTCAACACGTGTAGATTGGAGTATCCGGGTTTATCATGAATTACGCGGTGTGTGACGGTTTCCGACAAGATGCACAATTTTTGTTAATTTAAAGGGATCAGCAGCGATAATATGATAGAACAAAAAGTGGAAATGTTATAAATGCTTATAAATCAAAGATAAGTAGGTATAACTCCATAAGGTAGGAACAAAAACACCAATAGTGAAAAAAAAATGACGTATTTGAGAAATTGTCATATCCGTCTTCCGCAAATAGACATACATCGATGACGTCTCAAAAAATATACACTAAACAGCTGATTGTGGTTTACACCAGTGACAGAATAAAAAAAGATCAATAATATTTTGTTTGAGGTCACGCTGACAGGGCATGGTGCACAGTATTACGCTGATATTCGGGATATTCACACGGAAAGGCTTTTTTGATCTCAGGTCGGAATTTTGATACGCACGTATAGCAGAATCGGAATAAAAAAAAATTACTGCCTTGTCTTTAATACACGGATTCTT
>JAMKCH010058302.1:0-69092 GCA_023653785.1 Ophioderma brevispina | reverse complement strand
GGACCAATCCGAATTTGTACTATTCTTTTTGCGGAAGCATATCTTTTGTTCTAAATCGAAATGAAGAAATAAACGGCAAATTAAAAGCCTATTTAGTTAGCTTAAAGAGCATACCAAACAGAGACCCAGGCATACTTTAATTATTTACAAAATACCTGTGTTTAGAGTGTTAACATTTTTGGGGACAGCCTGGATTCTTTCAGTGCTGAGTTACGTCCTTATTTTCAACCCTCGATTATGAGATTTCTATAACATTTTGACTGTAGAATATAGTTCAAGGATGAAAAGCAGGACCAATAAAAAAGTACATTGTATCCCAAACTATCTACCATTACCTTCATGTAGGCACAAAAATAATTAAATCCTAATCATTAATACTAGCCATTTCCCTAACTCTTAATCCTAACCCAAATTCTGTACTCTAGCTGTAGCCCAAACTAACCCCACATCTTAATATTTACTATAGAATTTTGTGATCATGAAGTCTTGGGCTCATTCTCCGATAAAGTGTTCATTCAAGTTGGTCCCAAATGAAACAAATATCAACATTAACCCTAACCGGAAGCGGGTCGTTTTGCCGGCCGACGGCCCAAATGCAACGAAAGGCAATCTATTTTTATTTTAACGGCCAGATGCCAAAGAGAGCCAAAGTTTGCGTTTCATTGCATCTCGGCGTTTTTCCCGGGACCACAGGAATAAGTAGAGTAAAGTCAATAACGGACCAGATGCAACGAAACAACATCGCGCGCCATTTTCCCCGAAGACGGCCCAAATGCAACGAAAAAAATCGCGTAATTTCCCGGAAGACGCACGCCCAGATGCAACGAAAAACATCGCGCCATTACCGGAAAGATGTCACAGATGCAACGAGAAAACATCGCGTGAAAAATGCAATAAAAACAGGGTAAATAAATAATAAATAAATAAATAAATAAATAAATAATGGATGCGATCTGCACACTGATTGCAGGAAATTGTATTATAGTTCGGCAGTCGTGAGTGGCGCTAAATTACGCTACATCATAGTAGTGCGTGGCTCTATTATGCTACGTCATGCCCGGTTTACGCATGCAAGTACGGTTATGCATAATTAAACCAGCTTATCGCAAATGGTGGCGCTATCACCATCGAAATCGTCTAGGGGATTTGTACAGTGGTCACCCGCCTGATGAAAAGCATTGGACTTATGCGGCACACAACGTCCGAAATGCAGTTGAAAGCTCGCTCATTTCCATGTCAATAAGGGCCAGGATGCAACAAAAAACATCGCGTCAGTTTCCGGGAAGACGAGCCCAGGTGCAACGAAAAACATCGCGTCATTTCCGGGAAGAGGCCCAGGTACAACGAAAAACATCGCGTCATTTGCCGTAAGACGGCCCAGATGCAATGAGAGCCAATGAGAGTCATTTGCGCGCCTCAAAAATAGTTGTTGACGGACCAGATGAAACGAAAGCATTTTCTGACTGGTACCACGGTTTCGTTGCCTCTCATTTCCTCTCGGCGCGTTAGGGTTAATGAATCTGAAACATATTTAAAAATCGTAAAACTTTAATAAACACGGAACAAAAAATGATGGGTGATTTAAAACAAATATCCAATTTTTAGTATATGGCCAGGGTGGATTAGAGGGGGCACCCCCGGCGTGTGCCCCCACATTTTTTGCAGGTCAAGGGCGCCGGGCCACGCAGAGGGCGCCAGACAAACTGTAGATATATGAAATTACTTTTTTACGAACACCCGGTAGCCTTTAATTAGAATCTCTAAGAATGACGGTACAGGGCGTTGGGTGCCGTGTAGATCTAGCTTTGATGGGCGCCCAGTGGACGCAATACGCCCCCTGCTAAGCCAGCTGTCAGAAATGTTTGTCGAAACCGACTGGGAAAAAGTATGGTCTACCTGCGAGCGCAGCGAGCCTTGAAATTGGCGCCCGCCTCTATTGAGGAAAATCTGGATCCGCCCCTGATTGCCTAAAGTAACATTAAGTAACATTATGGGTAAGGTATCATGCCAGCCTTTCTCTTAATGTGCCGTTCTTAATAAAAGAATGGCCCTATTATGAAGGTAAAATCAAAACATGCTACCATTATGATTAGAAAGATCAAGAAGACTACCTTTTATGTAAACAATCAATGTTAAAAGACGAAGGACACTAACCCAAATAGAAAGATGAAACACTGACAACATTGATCACCAAATCTAGGGTGAAATAATTGCTTGAACCAAAATTAATTATTTCTTTTGCACAGGTGGACTCCTACAATTACAGTACTCTGTTGTGATGAATAGATAGAAGGTAATAATAGATGGCTATCAGTCTTATTTTGTGCCTGAATCTAAGGTTTAAGGAGGCTGCTGTTTTGCGTGAAAAAAGAAAATCTTGGGGATACTCTTTTGTTGTTTGACAGGGAAGTATCTATTGGATTTATATCAAAGTTAGACCCAATTGTCTCTTAATTTGACTGAAAGACTGCGTAAGGACATGTATTTTTTCTCTGCCTTATTGGATCTATGTTTACAATCAAACAAGGGAATATTCCTTGTGTATATTTAAATAAACAATTGTTGCTTTTACCTTCAAATACAAAAAGACTTGCCAGTGCTGTCTCTATTCCCCTAAATCGATATTTTGCATGGTGTTAAGCTTTTATATACAAAAAGCCTCACGTACCCGAAATGATGAAGACCAAATCAGCTTCCTTATGGGTAAAGAGAACAGATTTTAAAATTTTACGTCCCCGCCGGCGACGCTAAATTCAGCAGACGATGAAAGGTTTAACACAAGAACCGCACTCTGTATGCATGTTCTCACGCTTGCACACCTTTAACAGGTCTATAACTTTGTGGTTTTCAATCAGTGCAGTACAGTCAAAACTAGTCATGATATACATATTGGTGAGTAAATATGGAAAACTTTAAAAGTTGGCCTAACAAATACCTGGATGTCTTTATCTCTTCAATGTCCCTATCTGTTTTGTGGGTATGTGGTTTTTATGTGTAAACTATATCTCTGATTCTTCCAATGGCCTGACTATCATTTGAGGCAAATTGAAGAATTCATATTTTGTGAAAATGTGCAGTGTGCTTGAAGTAAAAAAATTATTTGATACAAAATTGAGGACGCATTCTCAAGAAGTCTCTGAGGCAGCCTGTAAAGAGACATAGAATTTCCAGAAGAGCACCCCCAATTTTACCCAACAATTTGTATTTGTAATGCAACAAAATAATGTATTAGATCACACCTGAAGTGAATAAGGCTGAATATATAACCATCTTCTGTCTTTATGTAATAAAATTGCAATAATAAAATTTAGATATTTTTCTGTCGGCATAAAAAATCAATGAGCAGGCTTAATGTAGGGTACTGCGATAGCAGGCAAGTCAAACATAGTGTTGGGGTTTTTTTACTGTTTTGTTGGTTCTCTTTTTATTTGTTGTCCAATATACAATAGATCAAATGCAAATAGAGAGAAATCATCCTAAAAAAATATGCCTTCTGGTCACATAGCAGAAACAATAAAAGTGCACTGGAAGTGAAATTCACTGATATTGGAAGCCCACCATTTGGGAAGCATACTCAAATGCCTTTGTGTCGCATTGCACTTAAGGCAGGGAAGACAAATAGGGCTCACTTTGTCCACTGTGTTGAGGGCTGTGGTTGTGGTTGATGTCGCTGTTGTAAAAGGGATAACATTTGCCGCGTAATATCCACATATTCAATGAATTTAAATCAAACTGGGTCACAGGTGCAACTTGGCATCCCCCATTTGTTGATGAGGTCAAAGGCAAATACCAAGGTCAAAGGTCATTGAGGTCAGTTGTAAAATAGGCTAAAAATGTAAAATTGACCTCATTGAAAGTTGAAGTTCACACTTGGAACTAAACTTGGTTATGGAGCTTACATGCAATCCTAATAGGACAAAATTATAGTCATTACTGTCCGTACGGAAATTACTACAACACAGAATGAATGGAGATTCTATCTTTGAACACTGTGTTTACATCCTTATCTGCCAATATTTCAGTGAAAAGATAACATGTTGATAATTCTGCAGACTTATCCTTCACTTGAAGCTATTCCTGCAAATTTCAAATATTCTTTCAGGTGGATCTGATCAATGATAAAATCTTTAATCTAGATTTCTTGATCATACTCATCTGAAGGTAAAACTAAAACTTGATTCCATTCTGATTAGCAAGGGACTTCAAGAAGACACCTTTTATGAAACCAATCAAATGTTAAAGACACAAGGAACTAACCCAAATAGAAAGATAAACACTGGACAACCTTGATCCGAAAATCTAGAGTGAAGAATGCATCAGATTATTTCTTTTGCACAGGTGGACTCCTACAATACAGTGATTCGGTTGTGATGAATAGATAGAAGGTAATAGCAGAAAGCTATCAGTTTAATTGTGATGTCCTGAAAATACGAAAAGAAGGCAGTCCTTTTTTGGTGAAAAAAGAAACACCTGGGATACTATGGTTGTTTTGCCAGGGATATCTATTAGATTTATATAATTTGATAACAAATAAATGTTACCTTTAATTTGACTGAAAGTCTGCTTAAGGACATGATGATTTTTCTCTGCCTATTTGATTCATGTTACACTCAACCTGGGGGAATATTTCTTCGTCATCTCCTTGTGTAGATTTAAATTTAGAAACCAATTGTTGCTTTTACCTTCAAATACAAAGACTCAGTGCTGTCTCAAATCATTCACCCTGTTATCACATAAGCGAGTCCTTGGTTTGGAAATCCAAGTGGCAATCTCAAGAGAAGTGGCTCAATAATGAAGAAAAATCATCCCTGTATTGTGAAGCACTTTTCTGTGGACAAATTTCAATAAACTACTATAAATATACCTTTTTAAAAACCAGTGCTGTAACCAATAAATGTTCAAATTTGAACAGGAAAAAAAATAAAATGTAAAAATAAAACCTATTAGTATGTGCTTGCTGTGAATCTTAAAGGTACAGTATTTTTTCCCAATTATTCCATTGTCCCTTAAAGGCAGACTCTGAGATTCAAATCTAATTTGCACAACACTGTGTTTAAGTAAAAAATTATTTTGATACCAAATTGAGGAGCATTTCAAGAAGTCTCTGAGTCAGCCTTTAAGTAAAGGACATACGGACATTTCAGGTAAGAAAAGCACCCAATTTTTTTCCAAACCCATTTCACCTGAAGTGAATAAGCTGAATATACATCTTCTATCTTTATTGTACATAAAATGATGATTAGTATTTTTTGCTCCCGTGAATGACAGAAAAATCAAAGCAGGCTTATTTTGTAGGGATGACTGCGGATAGCAGGCAAGTTCAAAAATAGTTTTTGATTTCTTTTTTATGTTTTGTTGTTTTTCTTTTTTATTTGTTGGTCCAATAAACCTTTTGAAATTTTCTCGGTAGGTGTTTACAACCGATCAAATGCAAAGTGAGAGAAATCATCCTCAAAAAATATCTCTTGTTCACATAGCAGAAACAATAAAAGTGCAGTGGATAGTGATTCCTGATATTTGGAAGCCACCATTGGGAAGCCATCTCAAATGCCTTTTTAAATAACAATACTGTAACCATCAAACGCTTAAATTTGAACAGAAAAGCAAAATGAAACCCAAACAAAACTCTATTTGGTTGCCATAGACTAGAATATGTTCTTTTTTTAATCTTCCCATATGTCCCTTTATGGAAAACCGTAAAAAGTGCACTGATAGATGAAATAGATACAGACTGATATTTGCCACAATAGGGACAACAGAACAAGAGTGAAATAGATAACACTGAAATTTAATTATCTTTATCTATTTGGGTCAATGTGCTCTTTGTAAAGCGTCTCACTTCTGAAATGTATCTGCCATTATTAAAAAGTATTGCAGTTGAATCCATTGAAACTTTAGAACCTTTTGTAAAAAGATGTATCAGAAACTGAACAAAGGGATTCTTTGTATCTCCATAATGAAAAGAATTAAATTTTAAGTTACAGTTGCCAAACCTAGTTCGGTTTTACCCATTTTTAAGGGACTGGGACAGGTCAGTGCGATATGCAATGAGGGAAATGGGGGAAGAAACATTCCCCCCCACCAAAAAAAAAAAGGTTTCATGGGGAAAAAGAGAATGTTAGCATGTGCTAAAAACATGAGGTTCGTTATTCTAAGGAAAATTTTTGATGAAATGGAAAGGTATTTGCCAAACAAGTATGGAAATATCCAACTGTGTCTACAGGTGATAAGAAACTGTTGTCTCCTTAAACTTCTTTTTTTCCCTTATCCCATGACCTAGCTAACTAATATCCGGCTTTATCAGCTAAAGGCTGTTAAGCGAGGCCATTGTGATAATACTGCCTGCTGTATGCACTTTATCGAAGTCACCCTGCATGGTCTAACTTTTATTAGCGTAATCTAGCGAAGACGAACCCTTGATGAGTTACGGTGTTGCCAGAGTGGAGGGAAACCGCTTGCTGCCTTTGTCGAGATAGCTTTTCCCACAGAAAACGTGTTCTCAGTTCTGTGTTGATGTTATGGATATGCGAAATGGATATAGTCTAATGATTTTTAATCCAAACAAGAAAACAAACAGATGCAACTAGTAGAATCGGTGATTTCTGCATCCAATACTAATGAAATGGATCAGTCCCAATATCAATCAGTGTACTGACACAGTTTACTGTACTCAATGTTTGGCATAGCAAGAACCAAGTGTTTGCTAGCAAAACAATCGTTATTGAAAGTGAACGCATGTTTATCCGCCCTAGATACTCCAAATTCCCAATCTAATAGTCTTGCTAGAATATTGAACGCATGTCTAATGATGTAAAAAGATGAGATGTCTAGGATATGTGGGAGATGCATCAAAAGCAGGACAACAGAAGATGGAAGCGGTGTATGAAATGTCCCACGGATTTATAGTGAAACTGAAGTTTAGCTTCAATTTTCCCTATGCCAAGAGGTAGGATGATGTTCATAATAATTCTTTAGTGCCCATTCGTTACCTAAAAAAAGAAAACATGTACACATGCATTACGGCACTATCAGGGACCTGTCTGTCAAAGGTCAAATATTCAAAGTGCAGGAACAGGTTGCAAGGAAGGGATAAGTTTGTAGGATTCAGAAGTATTTTTTGCAACAGAAAAATCTACAGAAAAGAAACACAGCAGTGCTCAAAGATAGAATCGCCATTCAATTATCTTGTTGCATGGTGGCCCACAAAGAGTTCCTAACAAACTACTGAATCCTCCAAGGAGATACTCGTGCCCCTATCCTTTTGTAGTCATGGTTGATTACATCCTCAGACAGAGTCTTGAACTCATGGACGACAAAGGACTCACCATCAAACCAAGCGTTCCAGACGTCACAGGGTCAGTATCTCACAGACATTGACTACGCAGATGATCTAGCTTTTTTAGTACAGTGATCTGATATGTGGTGCATACGATCTACTAACATCACTTGAGAATGGCTGCAGACAAGCGGTCTAATCTAAATGCCAAGAATACTGAATATATGGATGTCACTGAGGAAGCCGATCATCAACATATTCTGCCACAGCAGATGGTAGCCAAACTCAAAGACGTCAAGGACTTCAAGTATCTAGGGTCCTATGTGCCGACAAGCAGAAAGAACTCCTGTCACGCAAGGACAAGATTGGAAATGCTGATAAACTACACCACTTATGGCAATCTGGTGTGGGGTGTTATCTTCCAATTCACCAAGCTGAAATTCTTAGAGCCTGTGTAGAGAGTATTCTGTGATATGGATCTGAGACCTGCGACCATGAAGAAAGAAGCTACAAGGATAGACTGGATGGACACCTACACCACAGCTTCTTATGCGAGTACAAAACATATACTGGCGCGAGCACAAGACCAAAGCACAGATATCTGGAGATATCCCTCCAATTTCATCTTCTGTTTGACCCAACGCGTCACGATTTGCCGGTCATGTCATCGTGCGATTGACCAGTAGTCTAAGACGTCACATGTTGGAAGTACAATGCCAAAAACAGGGGTCGTCGCCCTGTAACTACATTGCTGTGATTGCCGAGCATTTCAAGCAGGATCCATCTAATATCCCCAACTTATTGACAGACAGGGACATTTGGCCGCTAATGGTGAACAGAATCTCGGCTGCGGGCCCCCCCCCCCCCCGTTAGATAGGATAGATAGTAAGTATTCGTATGGACAGTAATGATTAGCGATACCATACTTGTTACAAACATGCAAAAATCTGATTTTTTATTTTTTATTTTCTGGATTTAGCAAATCACTGATAGTGCCTTCCCCCAAAACATAGCTCCATTTACACAAGCGTTTCAAAGGAGTGGAACTGCCAATGAATGCTGAAATGAGCTCTCCATAAGAAGCGGGAACTCGACTATGCTACATCGGGTCATAAATATTCCGACGTGCACGACAGAACAATCAAAGCATGATTTCTATGGGAGGGCAAGCTCAAAGCATAAGCATATGACAGGAATTGGTAGCAAATGTTTCCAGTGGATATGACAATACTAATGATAGCTGTAATACTGGTTGAACGGACATTAGCTGTAGATAATACATCAGCATCCCTGGTAGAAAAGAGTTACCAACTTTATAGCTCTGAGCCCTATCCCCACAATTATAGATGTTTAATATGATAAAGTTAATGAATGAGGACTGGAATTGTCCAATCTAATCATTTAAGGGCAATTATTTACTGAAAAGCCAAGATTTTGTAAACACTCTAGGTACATCGGGGAATGATCTCATCATCCATTCTGTATGTTAAAATTAAATTATTAAGCTAGCTAATGCTGATATCCTGGACATGAGTTCAATTTTGAAAGATTCATAAATACCAACCACAGGATTTTATGGCTCATAACATTCAAAAGATATGATACCAAGTCTCTTCTCGATATGGAAATTCAATTGTTCGTTCTTTTGGCATTTAAAAGTAATACGTTCAAAGAGAAGATGAGTCGCAAGATGGAGAGGAAAACAACAGATTGAGGAGCTGCACAGGGTATAGGTTTTCAATTACGAGTCTCTTAATTCAACCAAAGGGACTTACATTAAAGGCTAACAGACAGCATTGCAAAGAGTTTCCAGTGGCCAAATATCGATAATAAGGTGACTCCCGAGTGGGTTGAGACCGATCTCTGATGCAGCGTTTGCCAGCTACAATAGTGCCCACAACCTTATTGGATTAGGGAAAGCCAGGATATGAACCCTCTGCTTACATTATAATACAGAATAAAGTGCTTGAAATGGATTACAAAATTGACAGAGAAAGTAATCAAATTAGGTGCCTGTCCGCAATGAAGAACGCTTGCCAGCAATTTGCAAGTTGGCGTGGATCAGGCTGAGCTGTTTCGAAAACTCATAAAAGCAAACACTGGATCACAGGAATGCTCTTTTAATAAGGAGTTTAATGGCTCTGGATTTCCCCTTGAAAAGATTGGAAAAGGCATGACCGAAAGTCTTTAATGTGCAGACATCATTCCTGGTCTTTCATGTGAAGCTTTGCTGTTGAACAATGTCACGTAAGGAACTTTTCAAAGCAATTGATATCAATTTTAATTACGTTAATGTTACTTGCATTTGCTATAGTGGGTAAGGAAAGTATTATTAGTTAGAGTGCTTGTATCAGATAATTTGCTTTTGATAATCATGATGAATTGGAAACTATCAGGTAATTGATACCCGGTTGAATATTGTTCCTACTAAGCGAGACAAAAATTTTGACGGTTAACGACCATAGTCAGGCGGGCAACTGTAAGGGGACACTAAATTCCCAAATTAAGACTTTTCATCACTTCAAAAATCTTATAGGGCTACCATATTAATCAAATTTTTAATACTTAAAAATACCTTTGTTAAATATTGATCATGTAAAATCTAATAAAATTGAATAGGAATACAGTCAAGTTTGACAAAAAATTGACATGTCAAGTTTGACAGTTCAGGTTTGCCGTCAAGTTGAACAGTCAAAGTTTGACAAAATTCTGCTTAAATGCACAAGATTGTCCAGCAACTTTGGAACTAGAAAAACATTTGAGATTTATATTTGATTTGCATCATTGTCCCCACAAGTGTAGTAGAGGTATTTTTAAGAATTGTTTATGTAGTTATCAAAATCTGATCCACAGAGGAACCCATAGTTTACTTATCCGAACTATCTTTCTACAAAAAGCACCTGACCAATAGACAAAAATGTAAATCTCATACTTTCTACCATTGTTTACACCCTTACACCTTAGGTCTGTACATAAAAAGAGGATCTTCTTGTATCTAATTGCTGAAAAAATGGCGTTCTTACCTCATGTGGGCACAAAAATACATATAAGCCTAATCTTAATCCTAGGACCATCCCTAAAACCCTTAATTCCTAAAACCCAAATTTCTTTACCCTAACTGTAGCCCAACCATAACCCCCAATCTTACCTTTACTTAAGAATTCCTTGATCATGCTCATATGAGGTAAAACCAAAAAATGCACCATTATCGATTTAGAAAGGATTCCCAGAAGACTATCTTTTCTGTAAACCAATCAAATGTTAAAGCCGAAAGGAACTAACAAAAATAGAGAAGTTAACATGACAAAAATTGATCACCAAATCTAGGGTGAAATTAATGCATCAGACCCAATATTAATTATTGTCTTTTGCACAGGGGTGGACTCCTACAATTACAGTGCTCGGTTGTGATGAATAATAGCAGGTTAATAATAGACGGCCTATCAGTCATTTTGTGAATGTTTCCTGGAAGATTTAGAAAGGGAAGTAGGTTTTTTAGGTTGAAAAAAGAACATCTCGGGGATCCTATGTTTGTTTTGCCCGGGATATCTAGGGGTTTATATAAATTTATACCCAAATTGTACTTAATTTTACTGAAAGTGTGCTTAAGGACATGATGTTTTTCCTCTGCCCTTATTTCCTGTTTACCCCCAACCTGGGGGGAATGATTTCCTTCTTCATCGTCTTGTTAGATTTATTTAAAAGTGAGAACAATTGTTGTTATACCTCAACATACAAAAAGACATGCCGTGCTGTGTCTCTCATTCACCATGTTTATCGATAAGCGAAGTCCTGGTTTTAAAAATCCCAGTGCAATCTCAAGGAAGTAGATGCAAAATAAGAAGGAAATCCATCCTGGTATTGTATTGAAGCACTTTTTTTGTAGACAAAAATTTCAATAACTCTACTAATATACCTTCCTTTTTTTAAATAAACAGTGCCGTTAACCAATTATTAAAATGCTTCAAATGTGAAACAAAACTAATAAAATGTAAAAAAAGAAACGCAGACAAAACCTATTATTGGATTGTAAGGGTATGTATTCTGTTTCCCAATTATTCCAGTGTCCCTTAGGAGGCAGACGTCTGAGATTTCAAAATAAAATTTTCAACAAACATTGTGTTTTAATTGTTTGTGAAAAATTATTTGATACCAATAAATGATTTACACACATTCTCAAGAAGTCTCTGGAGTCAGCCTTTTTAAAGAGACATAAGGACATTTCCAGAAAGAAAGCACCCCAATTTTTTACAAACCCATTTCTTTCCTATTGTAATGCCAAAATCAATTGTATTAGATCACACTGAAGTGAATAAGCTGAAAATTATGCCGTCGGCTATCTTTTAAAATGATTGTGATTTAGTATTTTCGTCGGCATGGACAGAGAAAACCAGAAAAATCAAAAATTGATTGATTGATTTTCTATGGGGAACGGTTGCGATAGCAGGCAAGGTCAAAACCATAGTTTTTGGTTTTCTTTTTACTTGTTTTTTGGTTTCATTTTTATTGGTTTGTCCAAATCAACCTTCGAAAATGTTCTGGAAGGTGTTCAAACGATCAAATGCAAATTGAGAGAAATTTTCTTCCTCAAAAAAATCCTCTTTGTCCACATAAACAAGAAAACAGAAACAATACAAGTGCATGGCTAAATTGAAATTCACTGATATTTGGAAGCCACCAGTTGGGAAGCCATCTCAAATGTCCTTTTTGTGGGGCGCCAAGCTATTTGTGGGCCGCCAGCTATAGCTGGCAGGACCACTTTGGATTCTGATGTGTGTGACGTGTGCAGTGGTCTGTGTGTGTGTGGGTGTCGTGTGTGTGGATGTGTCACTAAAATGTTAATTTTTTTTTATAAATTGACCTCAATTGAAAAGTGCATTTTGGAAACCAATCTTGTGTCATAGGTGCACATGGGATTCCTCATATGGTAATTGAGGTCAAAGGTCATATGCCAAGGTCAAAGGTATGGAGGTCACGTTTGAAATGGAAAAATAGGCTCTTACTTATAAAAATGCAAATTGACCTCAATTGAAGAGCTGAAGTTCATTGGAACCACAAACATTGTGTCATAGGTTGAACAATGGGACCTTCTCTCATATGTTGATGAGGTCAAAGGTCATGTGCCAAGTCAAGGGTCATGTGAGCAGTAAAGTTGAAAAATTTACTAAAAAATGTAAAAATTGACTCAATTGAAAAGGTGAAGTTCAATGGAAACAAACTGGTGTATGGTGCACCAAGGGAGTCCCTTTCATTATGTTTGATGAGGTCAAGGTCATTATGCCAATGGTCAAGGTCATTGGAGGGCCCACAGGCTATATTCTCTGAATATAAGCGAACCGAGAAGAAACCGGAAATTAGTTTTTAAATAACACTACTGTTAAACAATCAAAATGCTTAAATTGAAAAAGAAAAAACAAGCAAAATGAAAAACCAAAAACAAAATCTCTATATTGTTGCATAGACTAGAAGTGATCTTTTTCTAATCTTCCCAATGTCCCTTTATGGAAACCATAAAAAAGCTGCATAGATAGAGGAAATAGATACAGAATGATAATTTGCCCACCAATGTGTAGGCATGAAATGCAGCGTTCATGCCCACAATAGGTGACAACAGAACAAGAGTGAAATAGATACGCGAATTAATATTCTTTATCTATTTGGTCAAGGCTCTTGTAAAGCTTCTACTTCTTAAATGCTCTGCATATTAAAAGTCTGCAGTCAAGTGGAGTACCAAGGCAGCGATCCAGAGGGGGTGAAATACTAAGTCGTCCGCAGAGGGGGCCCCCCCCCCCCCCCCCCCCAAAATCGGAAATCGTGTGGTGGTTGATCCTATGAAGTCTTCCTTGAAAAAAAAACGTGCACAAATTTACTTTATTATGCCCAAATAAGGCTGAGAATTGGTTAGAAAATCCTGACGAAGAAGGATGAAAAGGCATATAGTGGTCCATATCGTCTGCTCTTTCGAGGCAGAGGGGGCAACTTTCCCCCGGACAGTTATCCAGTGAAACTAGAGAACCTATAAGATATCAGAAACTTGGAACAAGGGATCTGTTATTCACATAATGAAAAGAATTAATTAAATGTAGTATACAGTTTGCCAAATCCTAGTTTGATTTAACCCATTTTCTTAGGGACGGTCATTGGTCAATGTTACAAGGAGGGAATGTGGGAAGAACCATAACCCCCCCCCAAAAAAATAAGAGACAACCTTAAAATGTTCAGGGGGAAAAGAGAACCCTTAAAAGTTCAGGTAAAAAAAGGACGAAAATACAATTTTAATAAACTTTTGAACTAAAATGAGGGGGGGTGGACGATTTTGTCTAAAAAAATTGAAAATCCCCCATTTTCACTGTACCATATCGATCAGTTCCCTATCATTTTGAGATTGTGCAGAGAATGATGGATCAAAGCAATAAGAATAAATTTATTTTGGTCTGTTGTGGCCTTATTTTCAGGGCAACAGAAACAAGAAATGGTTGTAAAGCACTTGATAAAGGGGCCTGTTTCGTAGAAGTGAATGTATTTTATCCCAAGGGGAAAAAAAAATGCATTAAGTGTTTGTGGTAATAAGTATCGAATGCACTTTATAACAAGCAAACTGTCAATGGAAAAGGAGGATTACACTTCCCTCAACTTTGAGGATGTTTCTCAACCATGGACCCACAACTTATGTTTGGAATAGAGGTCATTTGAAACCAATCCCAAATGCATTGTATTATACATGTATTATACCTAGGGTGAACTGTACTAAATTATGATTAAGATAGGATATTTGTGGATCACATGACCTATTGAGTTGGGGGGGGAGGGCATATTGCCCCTACTGAGCAAGAAAAATTAACACTCACAGTTATTTGGTGGTATTTGAGGTAATTCTATTTGTATCAATGAACCAGTCATAATCACAACTGAATTGAGAATGTGATCCCAGCGGGACTAGAACCTGATTGTGAATTTGATACCCTAGCCGTAGTTCCGCATTGCAGCTATACTTGTTACACCTAATAGGCAAAAATGTATTCGGATTTGTTATCCGCGCGCGGAAAGTAATATCGTTTCTTTACCGCGTGCCTCTTGACACAAGATGCCCGCGAGTTAAATCATGCACTGCGTCTGTTGCGGTAGTGTGGCTTGCATTTGCCCCACACATTATATAAATTCACGGTGTGAAGATGAAGAGTCTGCAATTTGGTGATGAAAAAGTATAACAAAATACATTTAAAAAAAAAACAGTTGGTTTTTTTTTTTTTTTTTTTTTTTTTTTTTTCCTTTTTTTTTATTTTCTTTTTTTTTTTTTTTTTTTTTTTTCTTTTTTTTGTTTTTTTTTTTTTTTCTTTTTTTTTTTTTTTCCCCTTTTCTTCGGAGGGGATTTTGTGAGTAGCGCACGTACCCGATGTATGTATGCCAGTGTTCACATCTCCTTGAAAAGTTTAAGTGTCGATTGCACCGACTTGGGGTAAGGTTGTGCAATAGGGGTTCCTTCATGTCTGGATGGACCAAGGTCAAAGGTCATCTGAGGCAATGTTCAGACTGCCATCTGTGCAGGGGGAAGGGTATGCAAATTTACTTGACATTAAATGAGCATGGGTACCCAACCAAATCCAAGCACCCCCCAACTGAATTTCAGCTCTACAAAGTACCTCCCACTTAACCACCTATCAGATTTCAAGTGTCACCTGGTGATAAAATACGGTCAAAAAGGTTGAACGAATGAGCAGGGAAAAAATGAAACTGGGTCCATATTTGCACCTGGCCAAAATGATTACACTGTAAATACAAGTCCATCATATATGTCATCATCCAGTAGGGGATTATGGAAAGTTACTTGCTGTATTTTTTTAAGTTTTCAGAAAATATAGAAACCAATTTGGGCTACAAAGGGACCAAAAATCGGGGGGGGGGGCACTCCCAGTTTGGAGGGAGATGCTGTAAGGATGTAAGCCCCCTTTTCAAGCACCATTGTCACCCAAATATTGAAAATTTTCATCAAAAGACTATATTTTTTTGAAGAGATTTGCAAAATCTACCCAAAAACCCATTTTGAGGAATTTGCCAAATTTGTGCACCGAAAACCCCGTATTTTGGGGCAATTTGGCTGTCTCTCACACAAAGACCCCTATTTTTTCCAGTCCTCTGTAACCGAATGCTCCTGGGTTGGAAAGCACAAGCCTTATACCAATATCCATTAAGATGGAGTGCCCCATTCCCCCAGTCAAAAATAAATTGAGCCACCAAAAGAAAAGCCTTGCTCTACCTCTTTTTCCCCATTTTCTTTCTGAGACAAACTTTTCCCCCTTCATTTACTGAAATGTATTCAACCAAATTCCTCTCTTGTCAAGAAGACATTTTGGATGATCTTGTCAGACATGTAAAACTTTGTCTGAAGCACCATAACAAATCATGTTTAAACTCTTTGAAAATGTTACTTAAATGTAGAGCCAATTTTAGCTCAAATATTCCCCAAATGACATTTTTTTTAACTAAAACTTAAATAATGTATGGCAACCTAGGGCAAATTAAATACGGGTGCGTCTCCTCTTGAAATCCCATTGGGCAAATGGCCTTATACCACTGACTGTGTGTAAATCATCCCAATGCTCCGTCGTACTTGACAGTCGCGGGTAGTAGCGGGCTCATCTTCTAAACAAACGTAGTGCCTTCTACAGGGGACCGTGCATGGACTTGGGGTGCAAGCAAAGAGCTTTGTGAATAATGGCCAATATAGCGGCCATTGCCCTGTCTCACAAGACCACTGATGTGAAGGAGTGATATAGCACATACATTACTGCAGAATCTATCATTGGTCAATTGATATGAATTATGATATGGCAGTTAGTTGTAAATTGCTACTACAAGGTGTGCCAAAATAATCTAACAGCAGAACCAAATCTGAGACCAATTAGGAAATTATCCAATTTTTATAAAAAGAACAATTTATAACCATCTTCAGATAATTGCAATTTGAGTTTAGATCGTGGGGGTGGGAGGCAAATTTTACAACAAATCTCAGAAAATTTTAAAATTACGGTTTCAGACAAAAAAAATATCCTAAAATACATCATCTTTACCAAGATGTGGGACACCATTGGTAATATGGTTATACTTAAAGTGAGTTAATGCCAAGGATTCATGACTTTAAGCTTACGTCACATAAATTTTATTGTTGCCTACAGAAATTTATCATTGCTATCAATGGATGGATTATTATGCCAGCGTTGTAAATTTGCTCCCATAAAGTATGTATCCTTGTTTATCAATTTTTGAGCTGCCTCTGCAGCAGTATTTTGCTGGTGTAAGATGTGTGAGCCTATTGGGGATGTCCTGGAATGAACCAAAATAAACAGCACTAAAGTTTCCAATAAAGGGATTTGTGGCAAATTTGAAAGCCTAAGAGTCGTAATCCTGAGGGAGACCTATCTGTTCAGCAAGGTGAAAATCTGAGGATGGGCCCAATTTGTACAGAAAGTAAAGTTGACTCTTATAGGTTACCAAGTCATCAGACACTGTAAAAACTAGTTAACAACAGGGGGTAGGACCATGCCAACGTAAGGCCGACTCAGAAATTTCCAGATGAGGGCGCACTCAATTTTCAACACAAACGTTGTTTTTGCAGAGTTACATAATGTTGGTCTCATTATACTAAAATAATTCATTGTGTGAAATAACTAAGCTCAACTCGAAGTCCTTCATTATAGCAAAATCACATTTATATAAAATTCCGGATCCAGAATTTTTGATACACGGTATTCATTGCACTGTTATACTGTGCAAAATGTTTACTGCATGAAAACGGAAATCCGATTAATCTCTAACTTGGAATTGAACATTTTAGTGACTGATCTTATGCTAGATGATATTTTTAATTTCTACTCAAAATAATTATATTTCAAAATATCTGAGTCGGCCGGTACAACAGCAAAGGTGAATTCAAATCGGCATCAAAATCCAGCGTAACCTGTGTGCTAGTCTTATAAGTCTTAACGAGTACACGGAGGAGGGCGGTCTCCCAGAGCAGACAAAGACTTGACTAAAGGCAATAGCTGTCAAATATTTAATCTTAAATGACCCGTTATTGGAAATGACAGATCTTTGAAATGAAGGTTAAGAGTGATTGTAATGTCACTGAGACAGCAAGAGACTGCCATAGTAAAGCAAGTAGCAGTTCCCCAAATTACTGTTTGGAAATCCCCAATGCCCAAATCGAGCAGGAATGTGTCCTACCCCCTGTTAACCAAGTACAATTCAAAACCAACAGACAGGGCAATAAAAATGCTTGTTGAAAGCCAAAGCCGCCATAGAATTCGAGTCAAAAAGTTTCAAAATATTCAATCAATCAAATCTTTTATGAAACTGAGCAGTATGAAGCAAAGCTGTCCACAATATATCTAAATATTAGACTCCAACACAGTCTGTGAGAATGTGAGGAACCATTCTTACTGTAAAAAAACAATTGCGAAAAAATATATGTAAATAACAATTTCAACTATTTTCGACCATATTTTCTAAAACCAAGCGTCCTGAAGAATAATAATTAATACTTATAAATTAATTTGAATATTTTTAACGCGTGACACATCCACTTAAAAATGCCTCAGGCGCTGTTGGCTGCCATTGAAAAGGCGCCTCAGCACATCGAGAAACCATGATACGGAACAGATTTATGCCAAGAAGCTCATTTTTAGAAGCAGGAGGAAACCGGAGTGACCGGAGAAAACATGGTGGGAACGAGTATGGATCGAGGAACCAAAATTCACATTAAAGAAGCCGAGAACCAACGCCCCTGCCGGGGACTAGGACCCGAGACCTCATTGTGAAAGGGGAGGGAAGATACGCTACGCCAACACGTTCCCCCAAACTTCTTGCAAGTTAGCCCTGATTATAGGATTAAGATTCAAGGATCAGTGGCATTATTATACCCTATTTTATTTTATTATTCCAAATAAAAGAATAATGATGTATTTTTCTGGAATTGAGAGGTGGTCTTTAAGACACCAAACTCACTTTTTATAAACAATTTTCAGAGGAAAATTTAAAGACATCACCTTCTTAAAAACGAAAAGAGTGAAAAACCACTCTAAAAGAGTGAAATCTCACTCCAAAAAAAGAGCCAGCTGAGGGACGCATCTTTTAGAGTTGAGATCCACTCAAAATAAAGAGTGAACAAAATAAACTCTAAGGAAAGAGTTGAACTGATAACTCCTTTTAGAGTGAACTAGCGCACTCTTATAGAGTTGCGAATTTCTTGTGAATTTTGTTTGTTTGGTAAGTATATTGTATGTGTAGGTATTAATTTCATAGCATCGTGAATGAATGAATATTGTGGCGCATTATTGGCATGATTCAGTGAGACATGCATGATTGTGGCAGTTATGACATGTATGATCATGACATGCAGACCGTGGACATGCAGATTGTGCGGTTCGTTTACATTTTTGTGGTAGCCTACACCTTGGCGGGCAGACTACCGTATGTACGGAGTGCTCATACAGTAAATAAATTTAATGTTCTCACACTTTGTCTGTAAATGATATGAACTGTGACCGACACATTCAATATACTCACCCGTGAAGATATCTATGATTCTTCACTAATTTCAACTTCATTCAACTTGTTTGATGAACAGTCTCAATTACACGTCCGCCATGTTGTTCGAAATAATCACGCGATTTGCGGCGATTGGCTATTAGTTCACTCCGATATTAAAGATTGGAGAGTGTCCCAAATGCAGTGCCCGTTCGTAACAAACATCTATGTAAAGACACCAGGTTTCAGCTTTAAATCAAAGCTTAAATGGCCGCTGCGTCAAGAGGTCGTGCAGAGGGTGAGACTTGCATGTTACTATATAAAATATTCAGGCGAATGGACATTAATCAGACAATTACATCACGCCAAAAAACCAAGACCGTTCTAGGAGGGGACACTGCGACAGTATCAAATCAACCGTGCGAGGACTGACGCACATTTAAATTCCTTTCTTCTAAAGAACCAATAAGGGGACTGGAAAACACTTTACCCCAGCTACTGTTAAACCAATAACCATATGCTTTTACAACAGTGTCTGATTAAACGACCCTACCAAGGTACCGCCCCACATAAATTAGCACCACTTCACCACCCCTCCAGTTAAAACTACTTTTGGAGTATTTTTGGAGGTTTTCACAACCAAGAACCAAGAAAAAGAGTGAGCATTTTCTCACTCTTTTAGAGGTAAAATCTGGTCGATAAGAGTCCAGAGTGGGCTTCACTCCGAGAAGAGTGGCATTTTGAGCAACTCGGTAACAGAGTGAGTTCGGTTAAACGCGAGTTAAGGTGTCAGGTTGCATTTTCTCGCTCTTTTAGAGCTAAAAGCCACTCGATTAAGAGTTAATTTAAAATTACTCGAAAATTCAGAGTGATTTTTCATCTTTCATTTGAAGCAAAAAATGGCATCTTTTGGGAAGAATTGAGAACATTTTTTTTTTTAAAAATGGCAATCTTTTTGGACATAGTAGGAGTTCATTGTGTTTTTATATACTGTAGTAATGTAGAAAAATTGTACATCTATTTATCCAATCACCCTGCCCATCCCAGCATAAAAAGTTCCACTTTTGTGAATCAATTATAATTTTGGAACAAATTCGAAACAATTTTTGTGCAAATTTCCATGATTCAGGGGGATAATTAACAACCAATCTCCGCCATTTGAAATGTTATACAAGAAAAAAATTGCCTCATAAAATGCGTCAGCTTGAGGTGGGCAATTGCGAATCCTTTGTTATGGTATACACCGATGTGACAATGATGCCACTCACTTAAGCTCCGTTTTGTTTTGATATTTATACTTCAAGAAAGTTGTTTTCATTGCCCTATGGGCTTTGTAATTCATCAATGTTTGGTGCTTGATGGGGAGTTTGCTCTGACCACTATAGATCCAATACAGCAGAAAGGGAATGCATTATGGTTCATTCATTATGTATGAGGGAATTTGGAGGTTGGAATTAAATACTTGAAACCCTGCTGGGTTTGAGCGATCAGATAGTAACACCTTTAGCAGTGAGAGGAGGATTTAAAACCATCCCAAAATGCCATTTTACTCTATGTTAGTTAGTTACTGGAGTGCCTCGGTGTGTAGCAAGCAAAAATATTCAGACATGCTGAAATGAACCATTAATACAATAATCTACTTACTTGCAAGTCACTTTGGATGTTTTCATTGTGTACAGATTCTAGGAATTATAGTACATTATTTTGTGTTGGACTGCTGCACCTATAAGAAAAAAAGTTATGAGTCTGGTCCTCGAGGTGAAGTCGTAAACAGATTTTTACTGGAAACATGGTCAAAATTTTGGTATCTGAAGAAAGCTACTATTTTCTCATTTAACCCTGTGAAATCTTATAGCATAATTGGATGTTTGGTTTGGAAGTTATTGAGGCAAATATGTGCCCCATTTGGTCAAACCAATATCCAATTTTTACACAATACTCTATAAGGCATACAAAATCACATTTTATAGCTTTCACCATGAAAAACGGATTGGATATCTGCACAAAACTTTACAGGGGGTTTTGGGGTGAAGGTATATCAAGCGAAAGGCTTTATTCCAGCGCTTTTAAATGGTTCTTGAATGGAACATAGTTATTCAGTACCTTTTCCCAAACCCTTTTTGGCTTTTAGAATCCATATAAAAAGGTTTTGCAAATGTCTAAAAAAACTGTTTAGGAACCTTTTGAAGTTCTGTAAAGAACTTCTCTCTTGGAATTCCAAAAATCGTAATAGAAATAAGAGCCCTTTTGAGAACAAATAAAGCTCCTACAGAGGCAAAATATGTTCTCGCAAAGTGTCTGAAGAACCATTTGTGAATCCCTCCATATAGAGAGCAAAACAAGTTTTAAGCCTAACCCTTCTTTTTCTGGTTAGTATAAGCTGATGGCAGTGAATTACTTATCAACCCATATGGAATACGGAATAATGCAGATATTCAGATAAGCAACTTATATAAATATCCACAAATAGCTGCCTTATGCCTTATTCTCGTTTGTGGCTGTATCAGTATATTGACTCTAAATGCCAAGTCAGAGTGCATTGTGGGATTGGGTAAAACCCACTGTTCAGTAATAGTTACATGAAGTTTGATGTTGTACGTTACTTCGAGATAGCAACCGATGTAGTGTAATGCAGGCTAATATAGATTGGAAATACAGGTGACGGATGTGGCTAGCGGGGCCATCAAACAAATTACTTCTAAAAGGAGGCCTTTGTCAATGCCTCAATGTAATTGTAGGCACATTCTTGACTTTATGCCTTTAAATTGGGAAGGTTCTGTTAAGTTGAACATTGTAGAATTTGGCTTAGCTCACAAAACTCGATGGTACTGAGTAGGGTCATTTGATAAATTGGAAAATTTGTTTGCATGGTAGTCAAAGAATATTGTGTGTATCAAATAAGGGTGGTTTCTGTATGCAATTTACTGCCAATTACCAAAAATTGCAACTAATTTTTCACTATTTTCGGTTTTCAGAGAGACCATGCCAGAATATTTGGTATTTAACCCTACAAAAACTTGTATCACGTTAGTTTTAATAAAAGGCAAAAAAATGTCATATGGTGCCAGAATTTCTGACATATTCATGAATAATGTAAACTGGCATTGGATCTAAGGTTATCACTGCACAAATAGACTACATGATATTTGATTCAATACTTTTTATTATTACCCCCTGGCTTGAAAAGCACAGTTGGATTTTGTGATAGCGTCGCATATCCCTATTGTGGTATGTGTGGTTTGTGTTCCAGTGTTAGTTTAGGTTTTTGTTTTTCACGTCTCCTTCGAAAAGTTTAAGTCCCAGTTTTAACACCAGAACTTGGGGTGGAAGGTGGCAAATAGGGGGTTCCCCCCGAGTGGGTTTCCTTCATGTGGGGAGATATCATAGGTCATGGAACAAGGTCAAAAGTCCCTCGAGGTCATGGCCAGACTGCCATCTTGCCAGGGAGATGCAAGTTTACCTTGCAGTATTTTTATATAATTACTTTAAATCCAGATTCATTGAACTGGAAAAATGAAATTATTTTTGTTGTGCAATTAGTCTCTGCATATACATGTATGGATGTGCCTAAAAAACACACACCTATTGGACCATAGTTATGCAATTTTCGTGAAATTGGACTAGAGAAATTTGGTCTTACCTTAAGTAAATGAGCGTAACTGTTTTTTTACAATTCCCCTTACCCTACTCTAACACTAATCCAACATTTAACCCCAAACCCTAACCGCGAAACCCTAAAAACCTAATCCCACCCAGAAACCACGTAGTTAGTTTATATTTAAACAATCATTTTATTAATATTACAGGAATTGCTTCTTTTTTTATATGTGTGCAGGTTTAATAAGATCCAGAGTCACGGGGTGCAGACACAGCAACGCCAGTATTGACAATTTCTGGTGAAGCCCCTTGCGAAGCTAATGTAGGTTGGTTACGCCTCTCTTGCCAAGAGTAAAGATGTAAGCACCTTGTCTGGCCTGCTCCTTTCCTTGGTTCTATGTAAACAAATATTAATTTTTCAGGCTAGACTTTTTATCAGAATAATGCTTTGGGGACAGAGTTCTGACAATAGCTGCCGGTTTTTAATGCATTATTACGATAAAACCAAAATGGTCGATTTTTAGAATCGATTAGGCCTCTTGAGACAGGCCTCTGAGCAATGGGTTTATAAACTGCTAGACATGAACTTGCTCGGAAGGGGGAATTTCCAACCAATAATTCAATAAATTTCAAAGTCATTTTGATCGATATTTGGCAGCTATTCAGATAATATTTCCAGTATTAACTTGACAATTTGTAAGGTACAATAGAGTTATCATCAAGAGATCTGGTGAGAGCAATGGAAGTCCAGATCAATGAACACTAGATGATGCTCCTCCTCCGGCCCTTACCAAGTCTTATGGAAGCTTGGTTTCACCCAATCCAGTGCCTCTCAATCTTTCACATTCAGCCCTTAAAACATGGTGAATTTGGCACACCTTTGCCAGCAAAATGTAGGCCGTGTTAAAGTATTTGGCCACCTCCAAATTGGATTTTTGCGTGTATACTTTGTTTCTCCTTGAGTTTGGCATGTCTCAAGTTTTATCTTGCACAACCTTGAAATGCGTTCATGTTGTGCTCTGTCATTGAACATGCAAATGTTCCCAAACTTGAGATGAAACAAAGTAATAGTGCTCCTTGGTGGTAATAAAATGCCAAAATCTTAGGGTTTAGGGTTTAGTTAAAATTATGAAAGTTATATACTTATTGATGGCTTTTGAGTATGATAACAAGAATATATATTCGCACGAGCTAGAAAATATTTTACTCGTCTTCACTCGTACATATTTTTTTAGCTCGTGCATATGTTCTGTACATACGAAAAAATAGCCATTCAATATTAATTATTTAAATATCAGGCTGACTCAAACCAACCTTGTGTTTGAACAGTGTTTGTAGTCCAACTGGCAAGAGTCCTTGATCAACATTATCAAACACCCCAGTACCAGTCTGAATGATACGTACGCTCATCCATGTTCATTGGATGCCATTGCAAATGCACAGATGCGATACAATAGTCAAAAGAATATTGTATTGGATCCGGCACTTTTACAAAAACTGTACAATACAAGATTTCTTTGCACATTATTCGACCTGATATAAATAATAATAGCTATTATCGGTGGTTTGCTTAAATGAGTAATTATTATGAGATTACAAGGGGATCAACAATGTTGGACTAAGTTCATGGTGTTCTCATAGACATGCTCCCATGAATTTGCACTCCCACTCTCGAATTTAGACTGCCCACCATTGAATTTAGATTGCCCACCGTTGAATTTAGACACCCCACTGTTGAATATCCAATACCAATATTGGCCTATCACCCTAAAAATTAGGCAAAATAAGGTTATTATGGTTTTTACGAATGTAATAATTTGACCATTGTTCAGTCTCTCAAACCTTCAGGGAAGATTAATTGCAAACTCTAGGACTAACCTTTGTTTGAATATCCTCTACTTTTGTTGATTGTTTAAATGCCAGTTTTCATTCCATATTGGGTTAATTCCCTATGATTCCAATTCTTTCACAAGGAGTATGAATTTCAAATGGCATAGGTGCCATTTGGCCCATTTCAATACAAATGCCTTATGTGGAAGATGTTAAAGTAAATAGCGATTTCCATAGCACGTGTACCTAAAATGTGAAAATTTTGATTTTTGTGCTTTGTAAAGCTTTCCATCAAAAATAATCCCCCACCTGAAAAGGATTACTCCTGAGAATGATTTCTTTGGTACAAAATTGTGACATTTATAATTTCCTATTGGAGCAATCTGAATTCGACCTATGTTTTATATATTGAAATCAAGCATATCAATTACCTTTTGTTTTCACTTTTAAGAATATTTCTGTAGCCAAGTACAATGTAAGGAATCTTTTGAGTGTCTTATCTGTATGAATCACTACATATGACAGAAAATGCCTTGAATCTCTTGTTGCCTTTATTGAGTCTCCCACAACAGGCATATGATTCAAATGGAATAACACTTGGGTAGCTATAAACCTTGATGGATGACTCTGGGTAAGTCCTTTCACAAATATTTTAAATCAAATTCTTGTCCATTTGATAACTTATTGAAAAGCACACCCCCTTCTGTGGAAGAGTGTTTACTTTGGAGGTAGGCCCATGTTACATGGCAAAATGTGCTCTGGTCAAAATTAAAGGTGCCATTCAGACAAATCTCTGAATGTCTCCCGATTGTCTCTTTATATTGATGGGGTCCAACTTTGAACCTTACCCATATTTCAAGCAAAAGAACGAAAAAGAAAAGGCTACGACTTTTGTTTAAGCACTAATTGGTCAATTTCAGATAGCATTGTTTGTCTATCTTGTTACAGGCATAATAATCCTAATACACCAAAGGATGTCAATGTCATGACAATCATAGTTGCTCTCGCACATTTGTTTGTGACTTTTATTCATTCTTGTGCTGTCTTTACAAATCTGCTCAAATCGAGTCTGTCGTGTGATTTTTCAATATGTATTTTCAAACCGTGTTTTTTAAAAAAAAAGACCATCCAGCGATTTTAACAAGTGTGCTTAGTGGGTCCGTGTAAGCAATCACTCAAGAATTATAGAGACAATAAATCTGACCGAAGTCCCTCTTGCCTCCGATCTAGAGTGAGTATGAGTACCATCCCTACGTATTTCCTTTAGTTGTCCTCGAGCTGAATCAATAGCATGCATTACATTTGTGCGATTTCAATTCACTGGAAGAATTTCTGGACAGTTTGAAATTTTAATAATACCTTTTGGGTTAGTTTAATAGCTATAAAGTGAAAGTTCCGTATCATTGTCGAGTTCACTCGTGGCCTAAATCTATGTTTTGCATCCCTCATATGGAACTATCTAACTCATTGGACCATCTGATTTTGTTTTCTCTCAGAGTCAACAAGCATCGATTATTGTTTCATTCAAGCTAGGCTAGGTCAATGAAGTTTTATGCAACAATCGTTGCTCTTCATGGATGTTTGCTGGAAGTCAGCTTTGGCATTGCATGCTGCTGATGACGTTTCATAAAAACCACTTGTGGTGCAGTACCAGAAGTAAGCGAGTCACCTCTTAGGGAACTATTCATTTCTGACCTTCCTTGGAATATTTATTGAAAATTGTTAAAAGGGCCATGGCCCGATCGCTAATAACCTCATCTCAAGTGACCCCAGATTTTAACGGAAGTTGTCAAATGTTGGTATCTGAAGAAAGCTACTATTTTTCTCATTCACCTTGTGAAATCTTGTTGGTAAAAAAAATATTTGGTTGGGCTGTCTGCAGCAAAAACTGTAACCCAATTTGGTCGACTAATATAAATTTTACGCAGTCCTTATGGTTTCAGAAAATTTTTAGACTCACATCAACGGCTATTGGATGAGATATCGGTCGCAAAACTTAAAGGACTTTTAATTACTGGTCTTATTTTAAATCTCAGCATTATTGTGCTATTTTGTTAATGGCTGTGCCGTCTTACAAATCTGCTCAATCTGAGTCCTTCGTGTTGATTTTTCAAATTATTTCAAGCATGTTTTTAAAAAAAGAATGTTACGCAATTTACCAAGTGTGCTTGTGGGTGGTGTAAGCAATTCATCAAGAGCGTAGAGGACAAAAATCTGACGAAAGTCCCTCATTGACCATTTTTTCCCGAGATCTCAAGTGAGAGGAGTACCCTTGCAGGAGAGTTTCCTTAGTTGTCATAGGCTGAATAGCATTGCATACATTGTGACGATTCAATCAAGGAAAATTTTATGGGACAGTTGAGAAATTTTATATACCTGTGGGTTATTTATAGCGCTAAGTCTTATCATTGTCAGAGTTCACTATGTGGCCTAAATCTATGTGTTGCATCTCCTATATTGAACTAGCTAGACTCAGTGGACAAGCTGATGTGTTTTCTCCAGAGTCAAACAAGCATTAGATTGGTTTCAATCTAGGATAGGTCAATGAAGTTTTATGCAACAATGTTGCGCCCTCAGGAGACACTGCATGAAAGTCAGCTATTGCATTGCTTTGCTGCAGATGATGTGCGTAAATTGTGGGCTGTACAGAAGTAATAAAGTCATCTCACGGGAAGCTCTCGTTTGTTGATATCGTCCTTGAAAATATCTTAATGAAAAATTATAAAATGGGCCATGGCAGATTGCTAATAGCCTTTCCCACATAACCCCAGATTATACCGGAAGTTGTCAAATGTTGGTATTTGAAGAAAGCTACTATTTTTATTACCTTGTGAACTTGTTGGTACAAACACATAGTTGGTTTGGCTGTTATGAGCAAAAATGTAACCCAATTTGGTCGACTAATATTAAATTTACGCAGTACTCTATGGGTTTACAAAATTTTTAGATCTCACATCAAAACGGATTGAAATATCTGGCGCAAAACTTAACAGACTTTTAATAACTGGTCTATTTTAACTCTCCAGACATTTAGTTGTGATATTTTTTTACAACTGCCTGTGCCGTCTTACAAATCGTGCTCTTCAATCTGATTCTAAAAGTCGTGTTGGATTTTTTCCAAATGTATTTTCAAAGCAGTGTTTTTAAAAAAAGACCTGTTCAAAAGCACGTTTATATCACGTACACGTGTGCTTCGTAGTGGTCGTGTAAGCAATCATCAATATTATAGAGGACAAAAATCTGAACCGAAAGTCCCTTCATTGGACTCCGATCTCACTTGAGAGGAGTAACCCTCTTCAGGAAGAGTTTCCTTTAGTTTGTCCTAGAGAGCTGAATATCATGCATCATGGTCCGATTTTCATCATTGGAATAATTGTTTGGGACAGTTGAGAAATTTTATATACCTGTGGGTTATTTATAGCTATAAAGTCCTTATCATTGTCAGAGTTCACTATGTGGCCTAAATCTATGTGTTGCATCTCTCATATTGAGCTAGCTAGACTCAGTGGACAAGCTGATTTTGTTTTCTCCAGAGTCAAACAAGCATAGATTTGTTTCAATCTAGGCTAGTTCAATGAAGTTTTATGCAACAATCGTTGCGCTTCAGGAGATGTTTCTGGAAAGTCGGCTTGCGTTGCATGTTGCAGATGACGTACGTTCGGTAAAACTTGTGGGCAGTACCAGAAGAAAGCAAGTCAACTTATAGGGAAGCTATTCATTATTGATATCTATCTTGGAATAGATTAAGAAAATTGTTTATCGGTATGCCATCTGTGAGGTCCTGATGTTATAGGGCCATGACCCGATTGCTATAGCCTCATCCCCAGAACCCCAAAAGTGGTCAAAGTTTTGGTATGTGAAGAAAGCTACTATTTCTCTCATTTATGCTGTGAAACCTTAGGGGTAAAGGATGTTTGGTTTGGATGTTATGAGCAAAAATGTAAACCACTTGGTCGACCAATATTAATTTTACACAGTAATCTATGGGTTTACAAAATTGTTAGCTCTCACATCAAAATTGAAATATTGGCATGAAACTTTACAGATGAGGTTTTGGTATGAAGGCCATTCTATCAAGATGAGAAACATTATATACTTAAATCAGGCCATCCCCTTTAAAATAGGATAGATGCTCCAACCAGAAATTTATGGTTAAATAATAATTGTCATTCATATAGCATTTTTTACATGTATAAGGCACTTCAATTGTACAATTTGTACTGCTATCTTTGGAATATATGTCGGCTGCCATACACATGCCCAAGGCATACTTTAGGTGGCACTCAATGGATGATAATCCCAGTGGCCAGCACCTCCCCATTTTGCACCTGGGAGAGAGAGTGTCTTGCCCAGGGACACAATGCATTGACAGCAGCAGGACTTGAAAGCATGATCCTTGGATCACAAGACAACTGCTCTATGAACTATAGCAATGCCTATCAGGAAACAATGCGGGGAATAGCACTTCTCTACGAGATCACCACTTACTTGTGATCCTGTTCCATGAGTTGTAGACAATATCTTTTATATGTAGCTTGGGTTGCTACAGAATGTGACAGTATTAATTTGCAAGCCATGTAATTGAAAGAGAGTTAAGGGCAAAGGTATTTGTGTGATGGTATAGGAGTTGAGAGGTAGGCCGCCCCCCCCCCCGCATCAACCTGGCAGGTAGAATTCTGAATATTGTGGTTTTGAGATGGCTTCCCGCAGGACTGCTTCATTTGGAATCCATCTCAAAAAAATATTGATCTAAGACTAGGCTTGTTTGGACAGCATTTTTTCATGCTGATTCTGAAGATGGAAATTAAAATGCATAATTTTGCTTAACTTTTAGAAATATTTGACATTTTTTTGTTGACATATTAAAAGGCTTTCAAAAGAAGGTTGGAATCAGTCTCAGTGGTTTAGTCAGTAGGGTTTAAATAAACATTATGCCAACTTGAAGGGCTCTACACAAAGTACAAAACATTTGATGGCATCAATTAAGTCCTGCCTCATGTAGGAGAGTGTTTTGTATATCAGAACTATACTAAGCTTTTTTTTATATACCAGTAAGTGTTTAATGGTGTACTCAAAACTACACTATCAAACCCCTTTAAGCCTCCGCCATGGCAAGCAGGATTAAAGAGACATCAGCCGAAGACCTTTAGACAGTGGCGGCACCAGGGTACACGGTGAATTTTCCCATAATGTTTGTTCTTTCTCCCAGTTAACCCCCACCAAACCAGAAGAAAATAATGACAGATTTGTTGCCAAAAATCAGCAATTTGGGGCAAAAAATCACCAGTTGTTTTATATTTAACCCCCCCCCAAAAAAAATATTTTTCCCCCAAAAAAGTTTCCCTTTGCCCCCAGAAAAAAAGTTTGGTACCACCACTGCCTTTTCCAAAGTGTGAAAAATTTTTGAAAGCATTCTTCATGATAGTCATGGCAATCTGCAAGTTTTAAATTTAAATTTTGTGAAAAAAAACATTTCAACTTTAAGTTTGTTTATCGTGCTTCCCTTTAATAAGTGATGTCTGCCCACTAACTGAAAAACAAGTCCTTGTTAAGCATTTCCTTTACAGAAATGTGTATAAAGTGATCTTTAAGTGAGTCCCTGAGGGAACATTTGCTTGCTTTGATTTACTTTGAAAACCTGGCATAGAAACAAAATGTAGGACAAGCTTGCCTGCAGCACTTTCAAAATTCAAAATGACAACAACATCATGTCCAGTTGTATGTGAGGGAAAAAATGAGTTTATTAAATTTGCACTATTCCAACCTCCGCCTGGTTCATTTTGTGCCTTTTTATCGCCTTTTGCTACTTGCCCCAATGTTAAGTTTTTATTTTGTAGAACTTGCAATAAAAATGCATAGTAAATTTTCTGCCAATATTTGATCACGTCAGACTCTTACTCGGTTAACTTGGTTAAACATATGTTTTAGTGAGGTACAAACATATCATGTGCCTTATCTTAACATCTTGACAAAAGCTGGAGGGCGACTATAGGAGTTTTGTACACATTTGTGCTAAAAATTAGTGCATTAAAAACAAACACTGTTAGAGATTTTTTTTGGGTATTCAGTGCTTTTGGGGGCACTGAAATTGCATACCACAAAACCCCTGGTTGCTGTATTTACATTGCCCGCTGATTTTCAGTTCCCAAACAAGATGGAGAGAAAAAACAGGGGGAAATACATGGACATTGCATGCCTTGAATCTGAAGAAGAAAAAAAGAGAAAAAACGATAACTTATCATGCGTGAAGCTAGTATGAATGATTTCAAAGGTGCTGCACACAAGTAACACTAAAAGCGTTATTCTGTTATTGTGTTCCATCTTTATACTCATGCAATGTTTTGTCGTTGAAAGGATTTCAAATAATAGCGTACTTCACTATGTGCAGTCTAGTTCACAATGCCTTTACCTTTTAACTTTAGATGAGTCCAGTATAGTATGGTACTGCCTTTTAGGAGTGGTGTATATCCATATGAATGAACATTACACACCTCAACCAGCCGTATGCATGTTCACACACTGCATTCTTCCAGCACATCTTGAACCCTATGTATGGATGCTGGTCACTCTGGTCAGGATGAAAATCTGTATGCCTAGGAGGAACTCTTTGATTTTTGGAAAGTGGATATCATCCCTATTGAACTGTCTGTTGGGATAAAATTGACCATCCTGCAAGGATAACGTGTTAATGCTGGATAAACAAAATGCATTAAACCATAAGTGACTGAAATGGTATCACAAAGATAACAATTTTGACCAGATTACAAAACAAAAACCTAACTTGGCAAAGTTTAGCATATCTCTGATAATATACTTCATCAGCAATTTTATTAGCCTTTACTTAGTGCACTTCGTAAGAAATATCAGGCTTATTTTACTGGGGTGAGGAGGGCTATAGTTATTTCAATAGATTTCAGATTTGTTTAATTTCGATGTAGTTAACATTTATGTGTAGTATAATGCACTTAGGATACTGTGTATAACAAAAAGTTCCAGATCCGGGAATTTTATTACAAAGTTGTGATTTTCTATTATGAAGGACTTTGATTTGAGCTTAGCTGTTTCACACAGCTAGCTAGTGATTAGGATGTGAATGCAAAAACACTGGATTTGTTGAAAAAAATTAAGGGCGCACATCCTCACAACTTGAGTCGGCCGTCTTTAAGTGTGATTGTCAGGCAAAAATCACTTACTGTTCCCTTTAAAACGTCCATGGAATGCTTTAAACATATTATAAAACCACCAAAAAATGGTTTCATTCAAAGTATTATTGCGGTTATCAATGTAAAATATGCATGAAGCAGTAGATTTGAGAAAAACCGTTATTTTGAATAAAAATTGGGCATAATATAATGCGTTTGGACAAGCTTTTCAAAGGAAATTCCAAAACGAAAGTGATTATCGCGCTGGCCAGCGTGACACGCGATGACGTCGAGTAACAAATACGCGTACGCGATATGCGTCGTGATCGTCATCGTGGAACGAACGTTCGCGTGGCCCAGTTTTTTTTTGCATACTATACATTTGACTTCTCGCGGTATAGGCCTAGCGTCTTACGGTTGTATCCAGGCATAATTTTTCTTGATTTGGTGCCTTCAAATTCTATAATAATTCCGCTGTAATCGTCGACGCTGCACCATCGGCTGCCGTTCCGACCAGGAGAATCATAACAGAATAAATTTATTCGTTCGGCAGACAAAGAAACCGACAAGGAGCATGGGAGAGGTACCTGGAGTTGGTTTTGGTTCCGTCCGCTTATAATAACAAGACCAGACTTCGTCGCCCCAGGTGTTCACACAGTAAATTTTCGAAATTGAATTGATTTAATAATTGTTTAAATAATAATATATAATATCTATAGATCAATGGTTTTTTTCGTCGTCATGCAATGTGTCATGAAGTCATGCATCGTGTCGTTGTCCTATTGGGTCTGCTGTAATTCACTTCACTGTGCTTGTGTCCCGAATGTGAGCTTTGTTTACAACTGGTTCTCTGACGTCATTAAACGGCGGGGTCAACTTCCAATTAACCTGCATCTTGATAACTGCGTTGCGCGAAACAGGAGAGGGCCCTATGTCGTTTTGGGTATAATTTATCCTTGAAATTTACACTTTCCCTAGGTTCACTTTTAAAAATCTGTGTTGCGATATGATCAGGATACTGTTGAGGTAACGAAAATGTAAAGAAATGTAGAAATGTCTACTCAGCCATGTCCATGGACCTGTAAGCACCTCATTTGTCCCAATCCAAAAGCTTTCAACTGTTAGAGGTCGTTAACATGATACTTTGCTAGTCAAATCAATTCAACTCCTCTTCTAACTCTACGGAAGTGGCACTTTACCCAGCCATTAACCCTGTTGTGTCTCTTCTCTCAAATACATACTGTTACAAAGAGATTGACTCTAGATTATTCAATGTTCTTAATTAATCATTTTTTCTGGGTTAAATTTTTCCAATCAAGGTTCAGTTTGGCTGAACATCTATTATGTGCTAATTGTACAAAATAGGTATCCCTCTATTTAAAAGCTAACACACTTGCCGTACTCAGAATTTATTTAGGAGGGGTGCGGGACTTAAAAAAAAGTTGACCTTTTTTGTAACCTCAATCATATTTGCCCAAAGTGACAATACCATCACCCTTTATTTTCTTCAAATATATATCCGTACACAACCTTTAATATACATTTAGTCCACACACACGTGTCACCTGTTAGAATTGAACTTGGAATTCGGTTCAATATTGTGTCCTCACTGAAAAATAGAAGATGCCCATAATAGTACATCATACTCATAGGCAATGTCTGGGCCATTTAAACAAACATTCTGGATACTTGATGGCCTCAACTCACAGTCTGTTATTTTTAATTGGCCATAACACAATATAACGCCTGAGGCCCTGGTGTTCTAAAGTTTTTGATTGGGACCTAACCTCCAGAGTCGGAAGGAGGACTCGTATCGATCCCAATTTTCAAGCAAAATGGAACCTATAGCTATGTCAGTCAATAGTAATATTTTTGAGCCACATAGAGTGCTGTTGCATTTAACACAAATTTTGCTTTTTTCCTCCCTCAAAATTTCTACATTTTCGCAGATTTGAGAAATCCTGGCTCCTAGATCAGAGGGGTGTTTTACCACTCCCATGATGACATTGCAATGTCCTATCCTGTATGGACCAAAACACTTCTCATGCTTCGGGATAAAAAGGTATTCAAGATTAGGAGGACCAAAAAAAAATCATGATCATGCTAAAAATAGTACTGATGCTTTTGGTTGCTAAAATGAGTGTAATTGTTTGGGTTTTTTTAATGTGTTAAGAATAGGAGGATTTTGGTGGATCACATGACTCTATTTGAGGTGAAATTTCCTCCAACTGGTGCCAACTATGGAATTGACTCAATTACACCCCTCTAGCTCTAGTAAAAAATTGGCCTATTTTCAAAAACAAATTCCAAGCAAAACAATTTTAAAAGTGACCCATCTCTAAACAAAAAATTGAGACCCATATCATACCAGTGGCACATCCTTTATGGCATTTTTTCAATCCCAGTGAGACTGCTGATTTGCCGTGATTGTAAAAACAATCCCTCTTGTTCCCTGGTCTAAGTTTACTGTTATGTCTAATCTAAGACAAGTGTTCAGACACTAAAAGGAGCCATAACCTATTGGGTTCAAAATTACATGAACTAAAAAGGTCTGTGTGATTTCTTGATGAAATGTGTCAACATCCTGGGTCTTTTGGTAGTTTTGCGTGTGTTTCTTTAATGTTCTATTATACAAGTAACGATGTGTTACACACAGAAAAATTGCACTTCATGATATGTGACAACTGATACAGTTACCTGCTCGTGTGGAAAAGTAATTTGGCTTTCCTAAAATGACCTTCCAATAACTTGTAGGGCAATCCTGGTTCATGGAGGATGATAATATATGTGTAATACAGTCCTAGCTTCATGTTGTGGCCAGGTGAAAGAGGTTTGATTTCCAACGCGGCTGACATCAAACAGTAAGCAATTCAATTACCAAATACGCCTCTATCATAGCAGTAATCTGTCACAAGCACTCCGATAGCCTCTCACTTTACATACACTGTATCTTTCAGTAATTGGAGGACCTGCTGTGGAAGGAGTGGACTACGAGGTTTTAGGGCAAAAGGCCCATTTGCAATGGCTCCCAGGTGTTCATTGGGCAGTATAACACTGAATAACAACACAACTGACATATGGCAGCTATTGCATATGGGGCCTTCTTGCAGTACCCCTCGACTAGAACTATCTTGCCAGGTGGAGAAGTTACAAGATATTTTTGATCCAACTTCATCAAAATATGCATTACTGAAAAAATGTTTTATTTGATATGTCCTCATCTTTTACAAGACTACACACAACAGTTTGGTCTATCTTTCATATCTTGTTTTTTCAATCTTCCAGCAATGGGATTATATTGCCTTTATTGGGATCATTAGATGCCCCTGGGCAACTTGTGATAGCACGTATTCCTGTTACTGTTGTTTTTGTTTTTTTATAATTAATATCTCATCACCTTCAACCATATATAAAATTCCCATCTAATATGCCCATTAATAATGAATATAACATCAGAGGCCTGTTTACAACAACCTGAACACGGTTGTTACTTAGCTTTAAAACAACCTAGCCCCCTGTGACACATTGCTAGTTATCCCTATGGCAACAACAGCTATAAGAATATGTTTATATAGTTTCTGACTGCCTGTTTGCAATGGCATCCAAGGTCACCAGTGAGGGGTCATTATGGAGGACATATAAGGGGGATATGAAAAATGTTTGCGGGTGAGTGGGGATTGTGAAAAATTTCATCAAGGAGAGGAGGGGAAACCTGAACTTTAAATGGAAAATGAAATTCATAAAATCAAAGGGGAATGCAAAATATTTTTGAATTTGTATGTATGAATTAATAAGATTCATATTTTTTTTTGGCCTAAAAATTTATCGTCCATTCCCCTATCTAGTGTAAATAAGTTCCACTCCCAAAGATCCCATACAGTGGGAAAGATTACAGATGTTTTTATTATCACATTTTTGTTATGGTTATAACCACACCATAGGGGCACTAGTTCATATTTTACACAAGGGGAGACTACATTCTTTCCAAAGGGGCACACACCTTTCACACTATTTACGTGTTGTTGACACACAGCGCCGCCCATTGTAAAATTACAGGCACGAAAGTAATTTGAGCCACGCGACCTTGGCAAATCTCACCTGCACTAGGGAGTTCACAAGTTTTTCGTTCGACGAACGGTAACATGCCCACACAGTGGCGGTAGACGTTCATATAGAAGTCCCATTGATGCAAATGAGTATTGCTATTCAGTCCGTCAAGCGCTACTGCACACGCATACCGCGCATGTCGCGGAATCAATTTGTAATACCTCATTTTTGCATCAATGTGGATTCTATATGAAACGTCTACCCAAGTGGCTGACACGTACACACAACTGTTAAACATATTCCGGACCTCAAATCGTCCCAAATATGCGTTGATTTGGACGTTTTTTGTACACTGGATATTGCGCAAAAATCTTGGCCTATCGTAACGATTTATGCATCCAAATATTCTAACTAAATTTGTCCTAGTTAGCTGACTATTTATAATATAGGTTTATATTTGAAAAAGACGAAAAAACATGAAAAATTATGTGAAAAATTCTTACCTTATTAGCTGTCCTGTCTGGCTCAATTGTCGATTGCTGCTGTCAAGTCATGCCACACGCCATGCTTACAAAAACTAATGAGCTAATTGGTCCTTTTTGTCAGGAACCCGATTTCAACACATCAGATCGACCACTGATTCGTCGTTTTCTCGCGATATCCAAGGTACCGCGAACCAATTGTTTTGATTCTTGTTCAGCTACATCGCAGAGCCTTTAACACATGCGTCTGACTGCTTAGGATCCCCCCATGAGCGTAGCGCATGTCTAAAGAAACCGCCCTGCCAATTAGCGATGCGGAAACGAATTGGTGGCGCTGTGTGTCAGCAGTACAGATTCTATGGGGCGTAAATGTTGTACTTTTCTAAAATTATTGGTATCCTACCCATGTGTCCTGTATTCCCATTTCAATGCCTATGACCAAGCCTGCCACCCCATCATAATCCATTGGCTTACAGACACAGATCAAGTCTTTGATAGAAGCTGAAGGCTGATCGCAGAAACCTCAAGCTCCCTAGAATGGGCTTTTTTACAAGATAGGAATATATACAATTTTAGCAGGCCAGAGATAAACAAAATTTGTATCTCTTGGACTACATTACAGGCGGAGTACCCCATCAGGGTCTGATTTATATCATGTGATGTCTCAGTGCACTGCGGAATTCTTTGATGGTATGTTCCTATTGTTTTTAAAAACATTAGTGTTTCCTGTCATCACTTTACAGTTGTCTATTAGATCATTTTGCAATGGCATAGCTCTAGTGGGCTGAGCACTGAAATGATGTTTGGGGAAAATACACACATTGACACAAAAAAACACACACAACTCTTAAAAAACACAACTCTCAAAATTTCACTGAAAAGGAGATCATTTTGGCCAAAGTAAAGCAATTTATAGTTCAAAAATGTTCAATCTGCTTAAAGATAGTGAGATAACTGTGATCTCTCCGAAGGCACTTAAACATGCTAAAACCCGAGAGGAGAGTGTTCCCGACAGGGGCTTCCCCTGCCACTCATGGGCCCTAAAGTGGGTCCCTGGACTCGATACCGTGTTCATGCTGCGCGCGCTTGGGGGCACCACATTACACCACATCTTGCCTCGGCAGCACATCCACTGGCTACGCATGCTTATTTGAAAAAGATGTAAAGAGAATCAGATCTCACCCCTTCAAGATTTTTGGAAGCAATAATCCGAGACCATCTTACACAAGGATGATTATAATTTCTTAATTGTTGTTGCCTCTCACATTTAGATATTGAATCCAGTCATCTTTGAGAAATAACATTTTCTGTAGGGCTATACTGTAGGTGGTAAGGAGGAGCTGACAGGATAAGAACACCATAACCATTTAGCAGCATTAGCAGTTAGTATAATGGCGTGAGTTGCAATGAACATGTCTTGTGATGGGAGATAGAAAGATTCAAATTTAAATGAAATTTGGGTGCGTAATTTGCATGAAGAAAACAACACAGGCACAGTCAAGTCATATTTACATCTGAGCAATTCGGCAAAGTGGAGGCACTGTTGTTTTCATAAAGCAAATTCTATGAGCGATTCGATTTTCCTAGTTTTTAACTATTATAACTGCAGTGTGATTGGCAGTTTTGATGATTGACGAGATGAAATATTGATCAGGGAGAAAAACTCAATCCCCACAAGTCCCAATTTCACCGAATAATGCGTATTCCAACTAGACGTGATTTTTGAATCGGGTAGTTTGTAGTATTGAGATTTATCCTGGAGATAGGGCTCATTCACTATATGCGCACTTATTAAAGGTATTACTGAGGAATATTTGTTGTGCCTTTTCTTTAAGGGTCAAGATGCTTGTAAATTTTGTTTCTGTAAGGGAAATAACACTTAGCTACTACAGTCCAGAAGATAACGTATACAGGTACATAACGTGCTTTTGTTATGCTTCTGTGTCATTTTATTGCTACAAATGCATTTACACCATAAAGATAAAAAATGTATTGTTTAAACCTTTGGGAAGCTTATTCAAAAGATGATGGACAAAACCTCTATTACTTTATTATTGCCAAATATGCAGGACTCTCAAAGATCATCATATGGGTCTTCAATGAGCAGTCACACGGCCCGCATCATCCAGTGTTAATGAGTCCAATGAGTGGAAAGAAGTTGTCACACCATAGTGCCAAAAAAGCCACTTTGCATTGAAAGATATTGTGTAACCTTAATACTATGTATGATGGTGATTAACCTATTTTTCTAAAAAGGGAAGTGACGAGGTAATGTGCCTTGCCAAAGTGCAACAAACACAATGATCGCGCGAGGACTCCAAACCCCGAGCGACCTCCAGACACGAGTCAGTCTTAGATCCACTGAATGCCACACATGCTGTGTAACATACATTAATAATCAATTTTCAAATGGAAAATGAGATTTGCTTCCGTTCATTAAGATTTCTCCCATTCCTTTTTAAATCAACAGTCTCAACAGTGCTTTGTGAAAATTTGACATATGTCTTGAAATAAAGACGGCATTGCCATTGTTGGAAAATACAACATCAGTTGTACCAGTTATACTTTGTACAATATCTGTGCACTGACTACTGTACAACGGGCAGTACCCCAATCCCAAATAGAAAAATGACAAATTCATGCTTCCGTTGCCTGCAAATATTGTAAAAAAATCCTCAATTTTTTACAAGTTGCAGTATTCCCACTTTCACCCTTCTACTTTTCCCCTCCCCTTGACAGATATTCATGTAACACCACGGGTTTCCAGTTACCACACTGTTAACATAAACGGTAAAAAACAGGTTTGACTGGCAGCTGGAATCACAAGTGCAGCAGAACATAAAATAACTGGAGCCATAAAAAAGGTGACGAAAACCATTGCGGGAACGTAAATAACGGTTTTTGTAAAACTCTCCGCTTCAACATTAAGGTCAGTGGCCGATCGCTTAATAGCCTCGTACCCAGGGACCACAGATTTTACCGGAGTGGTCAAAATTTTTGCGTATCGTAGGAAAGCTACTATTTCTCATTAACCTGTGAAATTTAGGGCCTACTTTAAAGATGGTTTGTTGGATGTTATGAGCGAAAATGTACCCTATGGGGATTACAAATCAAGTATATAGCTCTCACTAAAACGGTTGAAATATCGGCTGCGAAACTTAAAGATGTGTTTTGGGGGGAAGGCCATCCTATTCAAGATGGAAAAAACTTTTTAGACTTAAATCCGGCCATCCTCCTGTTAATTTGGTTTTTCGACTTGTTAAACAATAGTAAGTAATTAAAAACATTACCAATCCTCTGACCAAATTTTCCACGCTTGTAGCTATGGCATAATACAAACATTGTAATTTACGTTACCACAGGGTTGTAAAAAAGTTATTTCAGCGCAAACATTTTGAAGCAATAACAAAGGCGAGAAAACCGGAAGAATACAAAATTTCAACCGTTTATGACGTTGTTTTATATGGTAATAACACATTCTAATTTCACAATTACTTAATCATAGAATAAAGAAGCATGTACCTACATAGATTCAAACAGGGGCCGTTCCCGAAAGTGGTCATACGACAGTCGTAGCCTCTTTCTATCGCAACTTTTGCGTAAAGTTTACACCTACAAATTACTGCGTTCCCGAAACTTGGAAAGCACTTAAGATTTTCTTCAAAAACTCAAGAAAAGTCCTACGTCTGTGTAAACTAGCACGTACGCTATTTCCACGACGTTCATGCGTTCCTGAAAATAACTTAGTCGCAGGATATCGTAAAGTTACGCAAAGGACATCGCGGATAAGGACGGAGGAAGCCCTCTGTAGTTTTCATGCAAGCAGATGAACTTGAAACATTCCGCATTTTAAAGGGAAGTCAATTAACTTTTGAGCCCGTTTTAAAAAAAATACCACTTTCATAAATTCCTAAAAGACGGTTTATGTAAAAATTATAATACAGGCGTCAATGAGGGTAACTGAAAATTTCAAATATGAACCCTTTCCCCCCAAGAACCACACGATTGCCGCTTGCAGGGATGTGTGTTTTCTATTATTAAGCAATATATATATGAGTGGCATTCTGGTACTGGGGGGGAGGAAAGGGACCTCCTTTGTGCATGTTTGTTTTCTGGGGGCGTGAACACTAAATGGAATTGCACATATAAACAAAAACACAACAACATATTAATGACATACCATGCACATCACCTCTGGGTTAAGGTAGGTAACTACCAAGGGCTCAGTTCAGAAGCTTTCCTTTAATGGAGCACCATGGTAACGACAGAAGCTGACCTGCATGTTCTGGGTAATACAAATCATACTAAAATTACACGGTGATGTATTTGTTCAATTACAATGGTGAATGACAACTATTGAACTTTGCCATGGAATTGTGATTTTATTGGCTCATAGCGCTAGCTAGCTGCTATGCTATAAATATCGCAGGTTCATGGCCAGTGTGGTCTTCCGAGTCTGCTTTGTGTGAAGACAGTTATATAATCCAAATCTCTAGTAGCATAAGCTAATGGTATTTGGGTATTGTTATTAAGGGCTGCCTCGTGTAGGGGGCCTCTCGGTAGCTTAAAAGGACACAACAGGGCATGTAATACGTCACTCTACAAGCTCTCTATAACAAAGGGCGCTATGCAAAATCGTCCTGTTTCTTCATTTCAGTACAAATGGTCAGTGAATGGAAGAATACTCTAAGCTTGTTTTTCCAGAGAGCATGCCCCTGAACTTTATCAGACTTTGTCATTTTTTCTTGATACAAATGTATTTTGGGGATAAAAAACACTCGTACATGTAAGTAGTTGTAAAAAAAACAACTAAAACTTGGCGATGGCGAAATATATAACTATTATGATTATAGCGGGCCCTCCTTCTCTCCTTATCCGGAGAATGTCTTTCTACGTCTACTCAGAGTTGACGTAGGACTTTGACACGTACGATATAAGTTGATATTCTGGAAATCATTGGAAGAGCTAGTCTTCGTGATTTTATTTGGAAAAAGGGGATGTGAGGCTGGGAGATGAGTGTAGGAGACTATTCAACCCATGTTGAACATGCTCGAGACGAGCAGAACCGGGGGGGGGGGGGGCACCTTTGTGTTTGATTTGGGCTGTGGTATGGGGTGTAGATGGGGGTGTGTATGTGTGTGATGTGTGTGAGTTGTTATTGTAGTTTTGTTCTGCCTCAGTGTCACCCAATGACCTGATTTTCAAAACTAATTTTGAAAAAGAATATGTAGCCTATCTCTCTGTCGGATTCTCACAATTTCAAACATTGATTCCTTTTTCTTAAATACAACTATACCTCTTGTGTGTATTTCAACCTAACATTTTTAGGGGCGTGTTCTCCAAAGACCTCGAAGAGTTTGCAGTAAACATCACCGTTACTACAAAGTGAGTGATAGTGATTCCCTTTCCCCACTTGTAAGTATTAGGAAGTGATTAATGAGTAAGCATGTCTAATGTTTGAAACCTTGGGTTTTTGTGAATTACATTTATTTTTTTTATATTTAATTAGTGGGAATGCTAAAGTGCTTGCTCTGCACTTAGGCCTAGCTTAGGGGACACCTTCACAGACATCGTCTCTTCTGTAAGCTTTAAAGGGCAATTGGCCATATTTAAGTATGAGAGAAATTCTTGGATAAATTATTACACTAGCGTATCGACTACATTGGCATTGTAAAGAAAAGTAAACCACTGTTTGTGGAAATGCCTAAATTACTGTCTAAAGAATAAACTGCTTCTTGTGCATGAGTATATTGACACCCAACTATATTAGTCATGTTAATCTAATGAAGACGAAAAAAAATGAGGTCTATACCCTATGTGTCCTTGGCCTTGCTTTTAAAGTATACAAATATACGCGAGATGTCATATCAGTAAGCGTCTTATGAAGAATGGCATCATCAATGCGACATTATGGCTGTTAGAGTAAGGGTTGGGTACCTAGCAGCTCTGTAACATGTCAAGGGGTATTGCAGACAAATTATAAAACCTTATAACCTGTTTTGCTCAAAACGTAAACAAAATTAATTTAGGTAGGTTATCATGACCAACTTGACCCTTTAATTTTTTAACAATAATATTTTTCATTGCTCAAAACAAAATTTTAAATGTGCAAATTTAGATACAAAAATATCTGGAACCCAAGAGCAATAAAACAAAAATTATATACTTAATTCATATTTCAAGAACAATATCTTTAATTCCAGGATTTGACCTACATGGAACATCTTGTTATATAGGCCTATGTTATATTTATTGAGAAAAACTTTACAATACCGTCCATGTGCCAAGCAAGTTAGTATTTATTGCATCTTGCAGTAATTAAATTAAAATGTACATTTTACCTGTAAGTTATGGTATAGAGCTGCATGTACATGTTAACACATGTACATGTGCATGTTTTAAATTATATTTCTTTTATAATAAAAGGACACTCCCGAATTTCGATTAAAAAAAAGAAAATAACAAAATAGAGCATGGATTACATCTAATTGGTCACAGAAATGAAAATAAACAGCTCTCACTCGCAGAGCTATAACTAACTGAAATAGTCACTATAATTAAACATTTCTATACTAAATGAATTAATTAATAACGTGATGAAAAAGAAGTGAAGCACAGGAGCTACATGAAGCATAAAAAATATTGAAGAGTTTAACACACACACACATACACACGCGAACAAAAAAAACTAACGAATCAGACCAAGTTGACCGACAATCAAGCGAACCCTGTCCGAGTGTTTTAATACTTGTTAAAGTTCTATAGATACCACACAATAAAAATCATTCATACCTGATGATAATAGGCATATGGTAACATTCGCAAACGTGTCTCAGACTTTTGCACCCAGACAGAGCCCAATTTTAATCCCAATCAATGAATGGAATGACCTTTAAATCGGCTTAGTTTATGTTAACGTAAGATTGTCGTAGGTTTACTGGTAGGAATGCACTTACGACCATCTTAAGTACACTGTTCGGGAACGCTACTACCACGGTCGTAACCAAAATCTTAAGCCGTGCGTAAGATGAAATTTACGATCATCGGGAACGGACCCCAGGGCCTTAAGATTACAAGTCCTAAACCCCGGTCCTAAACCTTATCCACTACACTACACAACTTTACTGATAGCAGATTCTAAAATTAAATATGTATATGTGTGTACTACTTTTTCAAATTAAACTAAATATAATACAAAAAAGGAGGAAATGAGTTCTACAAGAGTTTTTTTTAAACTACTTGTAAAAATGATAGGGAAAATAAGATTTTGCATTTTTAATGACGTTACTTACGACATTATTTAACACATTTATAGGTAAAACGATTTTCATAGTTCATATTCTTACATTAGAAACAAGTAAGTTACAAAAGAACGTAATATTACGGAAAATATAATAGCGGTCAGCGTATTAATACTACCTTTTTTCAAAATGTGTAGTATTATTTTGTAGCCACTGTTTATTTACATTTTCTCTGCTTCCAAATTGTAATTTTATGTTAGGTATAGGTAATAAAGCGTGAAGATTATTGAATAATTGGGGTTTACCGTAATTTAAAAGGTAAAGTCTGGTAAAATTAGGAACATTTTTAACAGTGCACATTTAGAAGTATTTCATAAATTTATTGCAAGTCACAGAATCGCACAAATATCAGCGTTAAATTACGTGTTATTTTTCAGCCAATGTAAATAATTCAGGCAGATGTTCAGATTGGCATTTTGATCACAAGGCATATACATAATGGCATAAAATGGAGAGGATATTACGGTGTTTGGGAGTCGGGCTTCCTCAATTGCCCTGTGGTGAAGGCAATATCAGGACGAAATTTCTCTCGGCCTTCTAGGAATCGCAATGGTAAATGCGTCACAACTCGCTTTAAAATGTATTGCACTTTTGTGTTCCGTAAAAGATGGTTCCATTTTCTTGGAAAATGTGAAGATAAACTACATCTGAAGGCCATTTGAGTGACAAATTGAATAATATATTAATACCAAATGAAATTTTATAGCCTGGAAACTTATGCATGTTTGCCAAGATATAATGTATTTTCTAACAGACTGTAATTTGATTAAGCAACGGAACAGTGCACTAAATAGAACAAGTACATCAGAATATAGTGTGGACCTTATGGAAAGTCAGGAGACCAATCTCTCCAATTTTATCCTCAATGTGTCTTATAATAGAAGATATCAACAGCTTCCCACAATTCATTGCTTCCAATGGAGGTTTTTGTATAGGTGCTGATGTGAATCGTTAGAGATGAAACATGGCTAAATTAACAGTATTGATTACAAACTTGCATTTTAAGAATGTTTCGTCTCTAACGATTCACATGGCTACCTGTACTGAAATCTTCATTGGAAGCAATGCATTATGGGAAGCTACTGACATCTTCTCTTGTCTTATTGGTTGTGTCTAATTTATACCAGCCATTGCATGATGTTATGTGTCCATTTTGTCAAAGTAATGGTTTTGTATATTTTGCTTGTTGTTGTGCTATTTATAGATTATCAATTGTTCCAATAAGTCTGAAGATGTTATAGTTGTAGCTACAGCCATGCATATTTTTTCTACTACACTCTAGCTTTAAAGGGATACGTAGCAATATTGCATGAGGATATAAAAAAAATTGGAAAATATATTTTCCCGGTTTATTGTATTAGCTTAAAAATCAAGGGTAAGTATGCGATTCCATTAAACTAATGTAGGAAAAAAACATCAAATAGTTAAAAGAATGAAGTATTTGAGGAATTTGCCATGTAACCATCTCCTGCAAGTGATGGCGGCATAAATTGTACACTAAACAGCTGATTGTGTTGCACATGAGAACAGAAAAAACAAAGATCAATAATGTACATGTTTGAGGTCAAGCTGTGCAGGTCATGATACACAACATCACATTTTAAAATCTGGGATATTTGCAGGGAAAGATTTTTTTTATCTCAAGTTGGAATTTTATACGCACATATCAAAATTCTAGAATTGGATAAAATGTACTGCCTTGTCTTTAATATGCAGATTTCAAGGGAACCACTGGCAGATTATGTTAGCACATCCATGACAGTAACAAAAATACCAGTACATGGATTTTTAAGTTTTTTCCAATATTCCGGATTAGCAAATTGCTGCTTATCCCTTTAATTATTACTACATGTGTGAGTTTTAACTTTTTACTATTTGGTCCTCGCTAAAAAAAAAAAAACAGGAATGGCCCAAATTTTTAAAATTTAAACATGAGCAGGCATAATCTATAATATCTAAGCCTAATAAAAGGTCTGTGGCTCGAAACTGGCTGGCTATCACCAATCTATGGCTCGATTGGTAATAACCTTGCCCCAGAACCTCAGATTTTACCAGAAATGGTCCAAATATTGGTATCTGAAGAAAGCTACTATTTTCTCATTTACCCTTTGAAATCTTGGGCTAAATGATGTGTGGTTTGGATATTATGGCCCCATTTTGGTTGACCAATATTAAATTTACAGTGTTCTATGGGCTTATAAAATCATGTTGTTAGTTATCATTACAGAAACTTGAAACTCCAAACAGAGCGTGATGAATGAACATGAAAATTGCTTCTGGGAATCGGCAGACTGTCGCAGTCAGAGGCCTATTTAGACCAATTTTAATGCATTTTTCATGCTGATTCTACACAGCTGTTTGAAAGTCTCATTTATTATGACAAAACCAGAATGAAACAAAATTTATCAATGGCGACAGACTTTTGACAAATTTGGATACCACTGACTTCATCCTGTATAAATTTTACAAAATTTCATTGCGGGCAAATATGATTTTTCTTTAAAATCTTGTTTAACACGTCTCTCTATGGTGCATTGACATATAGAGGGTGCTATAACTTACAAATCATGACCTTTGTAAGCCTATATGGCAAGATTCCAGAAATGGATTTTTCCCAATTTGGCAGAGGTCAGAGCGCTTGTATGTCCCTACTTACATTTGTGGTCAAAATTGTGTCACCACTACTTAAAAATCGCGTCTAACAAACTAAGCGACGAATTTGCATGGGGGTGTCAAACAGCTTGGGGACAAAGCACTATATATATTGGTAAGGAAGGAAATAATATGTACTGGCAAATCAAAGATACTGTAAGAATAGTGGTATGATAAAGAGAGAATATAAGCACTATTTGATTGGTTACTCAAAAGCTATATCATGTCATGTCTGTAATGAGCCAAAAAATCAGAACAGATTGTATCAAGGTGGTAGTGCACAAGGGGTAAAGGGCCATGGTCCCAATCATAATGGCATCATCCCCAGAACCCCAGCTTTAGGGTAGCGTTTCATATAGAAGTCCATTGATGCAAATGATGGTATTACAATTGATTTTCCGTCATCCGCTGTATGACGTTGTGCAGTAGTGCTTGACGGAATGAATGGCAATCCTCATTTGCATCAATTGGACTTCTATATGAAACGTTCTACCAGATTTTTACTGGAAGTGATCAAGATTTTGGTATCATGAAGAAAGCTATATTTTTCTCATTTACATGTGAAATCTTAGGGCTAAAGGATGGTGTTTGGATGTTATGACGCGAAAATGTGACACCATTTGGTTGACAAAACTAAATTTTACAAGTACTCTATCGTGTTTTGCTATTACATCAAAAACGGGTTGAAATATCAGCACGAAACTTTAAAGATGGGGTTTGGGGCCGAAGGCCCATTTCTATCAAGATGAAAACTTATACTTAAAAGGTCATCCCCGTTAAAATCTGAGAAAGGTAGTCACCTACATATATAGCCAAAGGGTTACGGATGAACAAATTGAAGCTATACACACAAATAAAAGTTACGAAATCATGAAAGTTTACCTTTAAGTGTGAGGGACTGTAAAGCAAACTTTGCCCTATATAGGTCGTTGCCAACATCTTACAGACATCCACAACCAGTGCTCTTTCACTTATGGACGTTGAACTTTGCTCTGATCAGTGAAAATGGTTTTTGTAGAAGGTTTTGCACATTTCTCATTGATTATTTAAACATTTGATACATAGTGTTCTTGTTCGCTGTACCATGAGTCTGAATTCATGTAACAGGAAACTCAAAGTGGTTAGGGTTAGAGTAATACATATTAAATACTTCAATGTGTTTATTTTAGCCGAGGATATATGGTGATAACTCTTTTGAAAATTTTTGCGAGACTAGGAGGTCTAACAGTCTACAATTGTTGAATCAAAAGCACTTAAGGAGTAATAAGAGTAAACAATTTGCCATTAAAAAAAAATTGGCAAATTTACATTAAAGGCTATTGAATGAACCTTCACGCTTGTATAGTACTATTTTCTTCAAAAATCCCCGCATTGTTGTTTTTTTTTTTTTTTACCCCCCCCAAAAAGGGTTTCATTTTAAAAAGAATAGGGATTTTCTTGTTTATCTTTTCTTTTTAATTAAGGTGTTTCTAGGAGACTGATTTTTTTCAGGTATTGTGCCTTTTTAATGGAAAATGTCATATTAGCAAAAAATGTCATGTTATAACTTGCAAAGGAAATGAGATTTTATTATTTTCTTTACTATGACAAATCATTTGAACCAACACTTTAAATGCACATGTAGCTTAGAGTAATAGTAGTGTAAGTGCATTGACTTCAGGGTTCCCACTTAGGTTTTTAACTGGAAATTGAGTCCAATGGACCCATAATGTCAATGTTCTAGAAGTATTGGTCCAGTGGAATATTTGTGATCCAAGACAGCCTACCAAATGTGTGTATAGTCCCGGGCTTATCAGTTTCCAAATACATGGGTTTCTGAGTTCTACGTGCCATTTGGTGGAAACTTTCTAGGGATCACATTACCTTATTTAAAAATAACAATTTGGTTTTCCCTTACAATAAGCACTATTGAAGCTTTTTGGAATCGCATTTAGCCGAAAATATTATATTGCATATTCTAACTAAACATTCAAACTAAACATATCATGATTTATCCTCCATGTAGTATCTCAATACATCTAAGGCCAAGGGAGGTGTGATAACGGGACAAACAGTGGATCGATCTGCCAATATTTTAATTTTGTATTGTGTCTGTTGTTTTTAAGCTACATAGGCTATTGTGTACATTGTGTGCTATTTTTATTATGTGTGTATTTTTTTAGTATGTCACTCATAAGCCAGAATTGGCTAGTCTTTGTATGAAGAGTGTGACTTTAATAAATATTATACTACTACTACTACTACTACTACTACTATGTCTATAAATTTTGCTTTTGAGGTTTGGAAACTTGCCTTTCAGATCCTTAGAATTATGGCGTCCAAGTGGACTTCATTTTGTTACTCATTCTGAATTTATTAAGTCCAGTGAAATTTCTGTCTGTCATTTGATGCCAAAATACTACTAAGTGGGAACCCTAGTGGACTTTCAAAGGGCAACTGTTTAGTGGCAAAAAGTGCTATGTCCATGTTAAAACAAAAACACATAATAAAAGATTCCGATTTTATTAAGTCCAGTGAAATTTCTGTCTGTCATTTGATGCCAAAATCCTACTAAGTGGGGACCCTAGTGGACTTTCAAAGGGCAACTGTTTAGTGCCGGCAAAAAGTGCTATGTTCATGTTAAAACAAAAACCCAATAATAAAAATATTCAGTGCTGTTTCTAACTAATATGTTATCATTTTTAGTTTCATATGGTCATAACTTTCAACCAAAATGAGTTAAAAAATCACACTAAAAAATGCAATATTAATAAAGTACAAGTATTATATCACTCACCACATTTTCCACTAAACTTTTCATTTAATTATGTAGAGTTACCACTGCTCTTGTGTTATAATACAGCCTTAACTCATCATATTTTGCTGTGCCAATTGTTTCTTATAGGATATGGCATGGTTGTAGCCAGCCCTGTTTTGATATTGGGCAGCTTAATGGATACGTTTGACTACACCTCCGCTATGGGAGGGATCTACGTGAGGTCTAAAAGCGCTTGCTTGCCCGATGCCAGCCTGCCAACCCTTATTTTGTCAATATCGCTCTCTTGACTGGCAGTAGTACTAACATTACATGCATATTTCTAACAGTTGTTATGTTTTCATTCTGGTAACACCAGGAGCTACCGGTGGATGTTATGTGTTTTCAATGTTGTGCCAAATGCTACATTCATGGGTGTGCTGTTACTCGGTAGATGGGTTTTTACATGTTTCTAGAACACGTTTAAGAATGATGCGTTTCATTTAGTGTGTCATGGCGCGGGGTCTGTGTTGATTCTAACATGGTGAAAATTAACCTTTCATATTGAAGATAACAGAGTTTGTTGTCAGAAAAACACAAAACTCCTAACCTACATGGCGAAAGTAGTGATAAAGAAACGCTAGTTCAACAATGAAACCACTCCACAGTATCTTTCAACACCAATAAAATGCCTCGTGTGCATGACATAAGTTACCACTAGGCATTGTAATTTAATGGTACATCCTCTTGTTTGGCCTAAAAACAAGTGTTATATTTAAGGGTGGGTGATAGCCACCCCTTGCGTTTTACCGCGCCAGCCAAATTGAGAATTGTTTTATTTCAGAAGATAGCTCATATTTTTCTCAAAAAAAAAACAACCCCATCAAAAATTTTAGACCTGACCTTTTGATGATTTGAACAAAACAACAGCATTATTTAAAGATTGGTACATGATTGACAGCATGCCATCCCCACTTGACCTTTATCTAACTGAGATTTTTGGTATCAGAAGAAACGGCATACCATAGAGTTACATTTATTTAGCTCTATGGCGGCATACTCTCTAATGTAAAACGAGAGAAATTTCACTCCCCACAAGAGTGAAACTCTTGTAAACCACTCCAAAATGAGTGGTTTTGTAACTTAAAAAGAGTGAATTTCCACTTCAAAAAGAGTGAAAAACACTAAAAAGAGCTGGGATTTCCACACAGTTTGAGGAGTTAAATGAAGGAAACACTTTTGAGGAGTGAAACGAAGGACAACACGAAAACATTTCTCATTTTAGTCCTGAGAAATGTATAAACAAAAGGTTGTAAGCCTCATCCCAAAATATTTGAACAATTTAGCTCCAAATTTAGAATCAGGTTGCCTATGAGTGCAAGAAGGTTTGTAAGTGCAATACTGCCATTTGTCAGAGAACCATTCCAGAGCCCTGACTCAAGGAAAATAAATTGAGAGTTATCCTAATACATAGCAGCACACAGATGTATCACATGGCAGCTATTGCACTTTCAAATTTTTGTCATTTCTACGACCAGGTCTTTTTTAACATACTCACTGCAAGATAAAAAACGTGAAAATCAGACAGCATACCTTTAATAGTATGAATTAGTAATTTTGCATATTGAAATTCGCAGACCAGATCCACATCCACATCCAGCCTGCTTTTCCATAATCAAAATAGTCAACCAGTTTAACCATACTAATAATCAAATATCCTCTCATTTGAAGATCATGGCTCACACAATCATGTCTACCAACTGATACCCTTTGCATAATCATAGTAAATATAAAGTTGGAATTCAGTTCTCTGGTAAAAGTTAAATCAATAATAACATATTTTGTAGACTTCACCAACACTAAGTTGGGGCAAATCTCAATGTGGAATGGGACCCTCTCAAAAATTATTGCTTTAATGCAAGCTGGTTAAGCTTGTTGTGATCAAATTAGCTTAAATTCCAAATCAACGAGTGGTAAACCTGTGACCATGGATAAACCTTCACCTACTCTTTCTTTTAAATTCAGCGTAAAATACTGTTCACATATTTCGCAGCAAGTCCTTGAAATTATGAGAGTACACAATGTTAGATAAAATTGGCATAATTTCATAACCTTTGGCACTGTATCATGGGCTTTAATCCATTAACAGAATAAAGCACATAGGCAATGGTAAAATGGCAATTTATGCCACAAGCCACCAAATTTGTCAAATGTTGCGTAAGTTTTTTAAAAGTTTTTTTAAAATCTCATGCAAAATTGGCACCATTTGTTGAAATTGTTATGATAAAAACAGGTGAAAGGCACTATCATTGATTTTGCAGTCAAGAATCCCAAAACAAAGCATCAAAAATGTTCGCTGTCAAGTGTAAGCATCCTAACACACCCTGCAAGTGATAAGACTGAAAGCAATCTAATAACAACAAAATTGGATATTTAGTCATTCCTGTCCATATACGGACACAAACTATAACTCGTAATGGAGATTTGTATCTTTGAAAACTGCTGTTCTCATCCTTATGTCATTTTTTCTTTGAAAACAAAACTTATGTGAGTTGTACAGCTTTTTCCTTCAGTTTTAGATGACTCCGGCACATTTAATATTTTGACTCTTTTTGGGTGATCACTGGATAGTTTTCCTTTAACAGAGAAAATTGTAAATTTGCTAAAACTTATTAATACCAAAAGTGTCTAATTAAGAAAGACATATCCCTTGCAGAAGGTTCCTTAAATCTTCCTCAGGAACGATGCGCATTTTAAAATGGAATAGCCATTCCACTCTCGATCTCTCTCTCGCTCTTCAGTATTTGCTCTGATGTTAAAATGAAGTACTGATGACTCGCTCTTGTCTAGGCAAACAGACAATCATGTTTTTCTTTGACGTCTAAGTGTTTTCCGTACATTAAGCAACTAAGCACTTGTAAACTCAATATGCTTCCTTTTTAATATCACATTGTTCAGAGTGGCATTTATGGCATTTAAGGATTTAAGAGTATATTAGAAGAGTACAACTCCATTATTGTTTTTATTAGAATCTTTTAAGCTGGGTTGATAAAAACTCAGATAATGACCCAGATAATGATTGTGTGGATAAATCGAGAGAGATTCGGCCGCTGTGTGTGTCGGTGCAAGCTACTATACAGATGATTTATCTGGGCGCCATCAATTTTCATTGGAATAGAAATCAATAGTACTGAACGTTCAACTCTCCGTAGTGAGTTTAAAGATTGTGTCCGGCCGCAGTTTTTATTTAATGGGGGGATCAGGTTGAATGTTATGAGAGGATGTGGTGTTCAATGTTGATGTCCTGCCCTTCCACGGACCGGACTCTTTTTGAAGGTTAGGAAAAAAAGTTTTTACTGTAGCACAAGAATGCCTGACCCAATTCAAAATTCCAGATTTGTAAAATTCTCCTTTTGAATTCACATTTAAAATCACACACTTTAAACAGTTTCTTCTTGAACTTCCACACTGTTTTAAAATAAATGAAGTATTAAAATCTTAAAGTACTCAAAAAGTTTTATCCTGTATTTAGACTTTTTAAGATTACATCTTGGCTACTTTTTATAACAAAATAAAACTGAAAGCTTAAAAAGGCTTTTCCGACCCTCCCAAATTAGTAGAAGAGGATGTGAACATTTTTTATATATTTGATAATTTTATTTATGCGATTAATATTTAACCATTTCACTTTATATACAACTCATGAGAGTTTATCAAAGACAAGGATTAGTCCCAAATAACCATTTTACTCATTGCAATCTTTTATCTCTTTGGTGTAAAAAATACCTGGTAGTCTATAGTCACCCAGAGTCAATCAAATGTCAAAATTATGCATTTTCATCACCAATGGATTCACCATGAAAATGCATTCAAATGAGTCCAAACAAGCCTAGTCTTTGGTCAGTGGTTTTGGAAATGGCTTCCCAGATGGCTGCTGCACTTTCTGAATGACTGCAGTCAGATTTTGTGACACCATCACAAAAAGGTTAGACGTTTCATATAGAAGTCCCATGGATGCAAATGAGGTATTACAATTGATTCCGTTGTGCGCTGTATGATGTTGCGCAGTAGTGCTTGATAGAATGAATGGCAATACCTCATTTGCATCCATGGGACTTCTATATTAAATGTCTACCACAAAAAGCCATTGATTTATGCGTTACAACTAAAGGGCGAATATTGCTGCATTACCTTTCATATTCTCTGATTAGGTTCTTGTTCACTGTTACCATGGAAACTACTAACCCATCTTTACATTTACTTTCTCTAATCAGACAACTTCCACCATGTTAACTAATCATAAACTTCTTTCAGTGTTCTTACATAGATGGGTAAATTGCGTACATGTTTGTTACTTTGCAGCGCGAAGTAGCCTACAAAAGTGGTAATTGGGTAGCAGAAAGTACACCTTGACATTTAGACTAGAAATCCCTTTCTAATTGAAAGATTTATTTACAAACACAACATACTTGAGCAGTAAGCCTTATCACACACCGGTGGGATGATCAAGGATACCCAGACTCGTGCCACATTACATTCCGTTGTTTAGATAACCATTTGATAGGACATACAAGTATTTGCTCTAGCTTTGTCGTTGGGTTTGATCATGATTCAATCACCGTCATACAGCAACGTGAAAGTGCTTGTTTTGTCTTATATACCTCCCGTATGCTTCATAAAAACAGGTCTACTAAAATAATTAGGTTAGCGGGCTATCTGGAGCAGGCTTCGTTTGTTAAACAAGTCAACCAATGAAATATGGGGTCATTTGTAGTCGTGGAGAGCTACAAAGGTGCCACAGTTCCTCAGGCAAAATTCATCTAATTCCATCAAATTAGTATCAAATTTGGCAAAACAGATTAAGTTGATACCTGCAAAGGAAGCTGTCGCCCAAAAACTAGCGTTAATTGTATTATCACGTCCATCCTATATATGGTAACATTTTCATTAATATAAAAGGCTAAGTAAGTGACAGTTGAATACCAAATTCTCCTTTTCAAGTCACTGTGTGTAGGTACTTATTCTAGCAGTTCATGTGGCATTGACTCTAAATTTTGATGTAAATATTTATTTTTTTTACACACATTGCTTCTTTTACTTCTTTTTCAATGAAAGATGGAAAATGAACATTACTGAAACTAAGGATTTCACATTGAAAATAAAATGCCCTAAATTTTAATTGATAAATGTTTCAATAAATGTTCCTAAGGTTGTAAAGAAAGAAATAATCACTACAATGAGATTTTTTAATTTGTATATTTGTCATATGAATCTATAAAAGTCACTGTTTGATGACAGTGATGTTTGTTCAGTTATGGCAATATCGTATGGGTTGAAAGTCAATAGACAAAAACAGGTGTCTGCTGATTGTCTGTGATACACCAACTTATTTAATCAAATTATGTGGTGTGTTCAAAAGAGAAAAACCAGCAAAAGTCAAATAATACCTTTACAACGAAAAGGTGACAGAATAGAAATTAGGGCATTGAACAGAATAGGAATTAGGTTTGATTCTTTCAATCATTGACTTTTTTGGCCTGATTGTATACTGCACAATGGTCTTTATGTCTTTATGACCTGAGAGGTAGCATAATTTTTTCCCCTTTTCAATATTTAATTAAATGTCTCTTTTTTCCTGATGGATACAAATTGATTGTCTTTGATATATATTTTATTGCACTCTGGAATTATTATAGGCCCGCTTCACAAAGATTTACGATCGATTGTAATCAAGCGTAACTCGATCAAGCGTAAGTTTGAACTTACCATCAAGTTCAAACTTATGCTTGATCAAGTTAACGCTCGATAAATCAAACTTACAATTGATCGTAAGTCTTTGTGAAACGGGCTCTTCCTTTAAAGTTGCAGGAATAGGGTTTTGAGTTTCTACAGCAACCACTACTTAGGTGTTCTTCATAGGGTGATTTGAACCAATCCCATAATGCATTGCAATGTGTCTATATTGTACTGTACAAAAGACATGCCAGTACTTAGAGATAAAAGTGTTCAAGAAGTTTAAGAACCACAAGGTATCTCATGATAACGCTAAAAAGTACTAATGCTTTGTATTCGTTTAGTTTTTTTTTCTAAAGGAGTTAAAAGTCAGTGTTTTAATGTGTTAAAAATATAGTTTTGGTGGGATGAAATGCACATGGCCTACTTGCCCACAAGGTTAATATCAGCTAGTTCCTGTGTTTTACCATTGACTTTAGTATTTTCTGTGTTAGAAGCAAAATACAATTCATTTTTAATGACCACAGATGCACAGGTGGTCTTAAAGAGACACTGGCACATTGTAAAATAGTGTGCCCTCAAGATTTTTCAAAATTTATATTTTTGTATGGATGTAAAGCTTTTATATACATTAGCCCTTAGCCCTTACCTGAAATGATTAAGCCCAAATCAGGGCCCTTATGGGTAAATAGAACAATTTTATAATAAAATGACTCTGGAGTCATTAATTCAGCAGACAACGGAAATGGCATTTAACACAAGAAAACACACGCCGGAGTTGATTCCCGTGGTATCCACCCTGTTTGACCACTCTGTGACCTTTGTGGTTTTAATATCAATGAGTATGAGTCTATGATATTCATGTAATAGACACACTTGTTGATTAAAGTTACAGCAAACTTAAAAGTTAGCCTACAAATTATGTTGATGTCTTTGGCCTTAATGCCCTAAATCTGTTTTAAGGTATGTTTAAAATATGTCAGTATTCTTCCAATGGCATAGACTATCATTTGCAAGCAAATTAAAGAAATTCCATATTTTGTGAAAATGTGCTAGTGTCGCTTTAAGGTCTTAAAGCATGGAAGAGATAACACTTGGGATTTTTTTACTCTTGGGATGTGAGATATGTTACTGTTGATGACATACAGTCATATTTTTGCCAGGTAATATTGTCTCTGTGAATTCACATTGTGGGTATCATATTCATAAGCCAATAAAAAAATAATTTAGTTAACATTCCCAGGCTCCTAACTTTTTGTGGTTGATCAGTATTTTTTCCTAATTTACAATATTGAGATTTTAATGTTTTTAATGATTCAATAAACCCCTGTTGCTAAATGAGTTTATTAAAGTGTTATTATGGTAGTTTAACAAAACAAAAGGCCTCCTTCACCACAAATATACTGACAATTGGTTAGAACTTTTAGTGATGCCAATTTTGCAATGAAACAATTTTAAAAATGAAAAAAAAAAATCCCTCCCTCTTGAACTTAGGGAGGAGAATTATTATTTTTATGGAGCTTACCAATATTGGGTTACTTTTCCTATTTTCGTCTGGGAAATAAGTTCTCACCAACAAACTCTCAATTTGAGTATCATATTCTTAAAAATACTATTGTTCCCCTCCTCTTGTCCTTAGGGAAATATGTTCTCACCTGCAAATTCTCATTTTAGGTATCATGTTCTTAACAATATCACAATGTACTCTCCTCACCATTGTCGCTCTCTCCTCCTTGACATGCTAATTTACTAACACCTCTGCACATTTCTCCTACACCCTTTCTTTTCTGGTCTACCCTACCTTCCCTCTTTGCTTGCAGGACCCAACGTACGTACTAAGCCCCATCATAGATGTTATCAACATGGATAGCTTTTCCTACATTGCTGCTTCACCAGATCTCCGGGGAGGTAAAAGCACTCTTCCTTCGCTAACGAGGTTGCTCGCATGTAGTTGCATACTAATGGTTAGGTTCATACGAGATTTAACCTGTTTGCACGGTAGTAGGTACGCATAGTAATGCCTAGCAGCCTAGCGTGTGATGGTGAGGATGCAGTCTAGAACTCTCCAACTAGCACTACAGAGATAAGTTGTCATTAACGGTTGTCCCTTGCTGATCTATGTACAGTAGTTTATATAGGTTAAGAGATGTCAGGTCGGTCAAAGCCGACTGAGATGGCACTTGTGGATGACTCAATTAAACAGTTATTCAATCTTTGCTGAGTTTGTAACCTTAATATGTCAACAACTTCTTCTGCGAAGATTTCCTATCGGCTGTCAATCACATTGAGAAGTGTAAAGTTCAGTAACCTACTTGGAGGTAGACAGACAAGACAGTTTACTGTTCAAGGTAGCCGGTTATGGTAGCCAGTTATGGTAGCCAGTCTAGTCTCGAAATGTAAAGGAGAGAAAAATTCACTCTTCAAAAGAGTGGAATTTTTCAAACTCACTCCAAAAGAATGCAAATTTACTCCAAAAGAATGAAAATTTACTCCAAAAGAGTGAAAGGCAATCACTCGAAAAGGGTGAAATTTCACTTGGTAAGGGCTGTCTACAGTGATCAATCTTATTTTAAGAGTGATCCTTGCCGAGTGAAATGACACTCTTTTTGGAGTGATATCAATTTCTTGGAGTGATTTATCATTCTTTTGGAGTAATTGTTACGAATTGTTCACTCTTTACATTTAGAGAGAGATTCACTCTTTTTGGAGTGATATCAATTTCTTGGAGTGATTTATCATTCTTTTGGAGTAATTATGAATTTTTCACTCTTTACATTTAGAGAGAAATTATACTCTTTTTGGAGTGATATCAATTTCTTGGAGTGATTTATCATTCTTTTGGAGTAAATTTTATCAATTTTTCACTCTTTGCATTTAAAGAGAAATTGCACTCTTTTTGGAGTGATTTCAGTTTCTTCGAATAATTTCTCATTCTTTTGAAAAAAATGTTATGAATTTTTCACTCTTTACATTTAGAGAGTAGGACTAGGACAAGGAGAGTAGGACTAGGACTCCATGTACAAAAAACAACAACAACAAAACAAACAAACAAGTAGGGTGGTAGCAGTCAAATGGCATAAAGTATAGGTTTTTTTTCCAGGACATGATGGTTATTAGGTGTTTGCACCCTGACTTGGAACTTTTTATGAAACCACTGAATACTTGGGTCTCCACCTGAGGCAAACTATGAGATCCATCGTTATTGAACTGTGCATTGCACTATTTAGCATAGAGAGCAATTTCCAAATTCACCCCAAAATTGGAAGGGATCAAAGCACTAGTTTCTGTAACCAATCAGAGTAAAATGTGCCCGCAAAATTTCAATCAAAATATAGACGCTATCGATTTTGAAAGGAAACACGATCCTCGGCAGACGGTGAGACCATGCTCGCTGAAATCGGCAACAAATTGTGTTTGGGAGATTGCAAGTTTCATGTGTCGTTAATTTAAGTTGTCTGACAAATACAAATCGATAAGGGTATTGACACTACATGCTTTTCTTTTAAATGTTTTTGTCACAAATTTGCACCTCGAATGAAATTGAATCTATTGACACCTGTTTTTAGACTTTAAGTAATTCGGCTAGATTTGAAAAAGGGGATGTTTGCAGTTGCCTGCTGCCCTATTTTCAATGTACACATTGTTGAAATTGTGACAGTTTGAATACTTTGATACTACTATTTTGTAAGTTCTGCTTTTTGCTTCATATTTTATGCAATCACATAAGGTGGAATAAATTTAAAAATAAAATGTATCTGAAATTTAAATTTTCACCCATACCAGAGGGTGTTTTGAACCAATCCCATAATGCATCGATTACTCAGTGTACTGTACACGTGTCAGTATATACAGTGTGAGTCAAAAAAAACCTACATTCAGAATAAAAAATAATTAAAATAGTTAAGAATTGTTTTTGCTCAAATGTTTGCTATGGTTATAAAGAAGGATAAACAGGCTTTCAGAAAACGTTGATTTGGAGTCATTTGGACTTCGGAGGAAGAAGTTACGCCTATTTTGCTGAGAGACTTAAAAATCATGTTTGGCCGATTTGGAGCCAAAGAAAGATGCATCGTTTACATAGAGTAACATGGTCGTCAGCAGCGATTTGAGTACAAACATTTAGCACCAAATTATTATTAAACAATAGAAGGTGGGAGTGTAATTGAAGGATTATAAAAATAATATCCCAGAGATTACAAAAGTAAATACTAAGTGAAAAAATGTTCAATTTCTCAAATAAGAAAGTCAGGATAGCTGGTGTAATACCACAGTTTACTTTGGCTCAGCAGGATTTCATGGTTTTAACTACAACGAAACTTGGGAGCAAAGTGAAATTAAACCATAGAAAGTTTTGTATTCCGCTTGCAAAAAACAGCAATGCGATATTGAATTTTAAGTTTTAATTCCAATTTATTTACAGAAAACTTCAGCTTTAGTTCTTCTTGCAATTTATGGAAGCTGAGTATACTGTATTTGTGCAAAATAATTACCTTAGAGATGTAAAACAAAATTCTCTGAGCAGTTTCATTATGTTCATGGACTGAGACATTGATATGGACTGATTTTCAATAACTGGCTCTTTATAATTGAATGGTAATTTAATTTTTTGAAGATATTTTAATTATAATTATGTTACACAATAGATCATTTTATTCAAACTGATATGTTTTTGTCGAGAAAAAATCGATACAATCTGAAATTTGCATGTGTGAATTGTCTTTGCTATAATGTTTTGTGGTATACGTCGGTGTCAGTCTCTCCGCATTGTATGGCTAAAATTGGCCAAACTGAATTTTTAGGTCTCTCCGCAAAATTGACATAGTTTCTGAATCCAAAGTCGTAAAGACACCAAATAAAAATCTTCTGATAGCCTGTTTATCTCTGTAAACAACCAAAGCAAACATTGAAGCAAAAATAATGTTTAACATTTGAAGAAAATTTTGTTCCTGAATGTAGGGTTTTTATTGACTCACACTGTACTCCTAGGGATAAAGATCATTCTGCTTGAAAAAGAACCCTAAGTACTAATGTTTTGTGGGCTAAAATGGGCATAAATGTCACAAGTTTTTATGTGTTAAGAAGAGGGATTTTGTGGGATCACATGACCCTAAAAAAGGGTCAAAGTCAAAGTTGACCCTTTTCATAGTCAAAATTTGACCACTATTTCAGAGTAGTGTGCATAGTTGACAACTGACCCCGGAAAATGACCATGTTGTTTTTAGTGTGTACTGACACGTGTTTAGTACAGTACAGTATAGGCACATTGCAATGCATTATGGGATTGGTTCAAAACTCTCTCTTCAACATCCAAACCAAAATCAAGAACCTCCCTAAGGTTAATCAATGTACAAGAAATTGTCAATTCTTAAAAACTACTAGTCTATGTTTTTGCATTGAATATTAACTATTATGTTGTTACAAAAAACCCTACTTTTGACATCCTATACCCAAATATTTTTATCTGAATGCAATGAAGGGTATGAACACTGTTATGGGTAGTATTGTTTGGTACTGTTATTGAAAACAGCTTTAAGCTACTTTAATTTCACCCTGTATGAAGTTGTTGAACTATTTTGCCAGACAAACTCAGTTGGAGGGAACTTCATTTTGCCAATTCCCCCTATGATATTAAATTATCACGCCTAACCAGACTACTGTAGGAGATAAGTTGGCAATTGACCAAGGCTGATTATTGACAACATGTCTTCTGTAGTGTTGAAATCCTGCTTAAGGTATAGTGGGTGAGTGGGTAAATAGCTGCCTTGGCTTCAGTGCAATCAAAAATAGCTCCCTGGAGTTAAATTTGTAGAATAGTCTATAAACACATTTGGTTTAAAGGGACATGAGGACATTTTCTGCAGATAAAAATATCTCTAAATTTGCACTCGATTGTAGAACACCCATCAAGAACATTTGAGAGATTTGTAAGACAAACAAGCAGCGAAAACCCAAACCCAAAAGTTTTGACCTTGCCTGCCATCCTCATTGGCCCTATAGTCTCTCGATGTTCCTAACCCTATCACTACCAAAACTCACTAGCACTCAATGAGCTGAGGCTAGAAAATGCACTAAGTCCAATAAGATGCAATGACGTCATCGTACCAACACTCATATGGGCACGAAATCGCTGCCCGGGCCAGCGACTCCCTCGTGGCTTGCCATCCCTGCTCACAGCAATTGTGTGCCAGAGGGCCCAGGTTTGAATCCCGCCATGGATGTCCAATCTTTTTTAGCTTCTATCCCTTTACCCCTTCCCTTCCTCACTGAAGCTGCCGGCTAGAAACCAAAAGACTGTTAGGGTTAAGGGGGAAAAAGCATGAGATAAGCACAAATTTTAAAAGCACAGCTTCTTGGCAGTGGTATAGGCAATAGCCATTGTTCCTTCATCCCAGTGATGTAGGAGGTGACATCGTCTATAGAAAAGCCTGTGGAATTTTTGTCACAGATGCAGAATATACAAACTCTTCTATTTACTTTATAAAAATGGCATTTTTTGACTTATTCACTTTAGGGGTGATTTTATACATTGGCATACATTATAAATATGCAAAGAAACTGGTTTAACAAAAAAATTGAGGGTGCATTTTTCTGTAAATGTCCTTGTGTCTCCTTAAAGTTAATGTTTTTACATCAATGTGCACGTACTTCTTGCTGCAGGCCATACCACACTCATGGTGTTTATGATTAAGTTGTGATGATATGTGAGAGCTTTGCCCATTTGCCTCATGCTAATTGAAAACATGCATAGTGTTCATTTTTTTGTTGCATGAAAAATAACATGTTCCTAAGCTAAAAATTCAGATTTTTATACTTTTAACTTTCTGAAAGATATAATAATTGTAGATGATTTCCAAATCACTTGGATTTCTGATTTCAGAAAAATGTGGTACTAACCAGCAGTGGTGGAACCGGGAGATGGGGGGGCAGGGATCCATGGCCCCTCCACTTTTGAAAAGGAAGGGGCCTGCCCCCCCCATTTTTCAAATTGATTGATGATATCCTGGGGGGGCCACTCATATGTAAATGTTGTAAGCACGCGCGTGAATTGACTTTCAAAAAGGACCCTAAGCTAGGATGCCAAAACTTCTACCCAAGCAAAGATACCCTAAGCGAGGACTCGGATAAAATATATACCCCAAACAAGGATGATAATGCTCAAACACCCTAAGTGAGGACTTGATATGAAATATATCCCCTAAACAAGGATTGACATTGAAACTGGACCAGGGATAGTGCTAGGTTAACTTGACAAGGGGTTCAGTGGACCTTAAGCTTAGCAATATGGAATTCTCAAATTTGGGGGTCTGTTCCATCCAAAGTATGAACTTTTTATTAACAAATCAATATTTTGACCATTTATATTTTGAGCAAAAATAGCCGATCACAAAATCATTGCTTTAATTGAAGAATGATATTTGTAAATGTGCATTTATAATTGAGCATCATTTTTCTACCTGATTTATCAGTATTTTCCTAAATATTTATATGACCCACTGAATTAATTAGTAATGCAATAGCCAATAACAAAATCCAAAATCGAGAAAGTAACCAATTAGAAGTGAGCTCACTAAACCCCCGCCCAAGTTGTGACACACGCCTTTCTTCGGCCGGGCCGGCCGGGTTACGTAAAAACTGGGCGATCATTGCATGGGCTAAGGAAATACAATGGAGAAGTGACGATGGCCTGGGTATATTCAGGGATATATCGGCGATAAAGATGACTTTATGATTCTCTGATATCAAATCGAGCTTTTAGTTATGACAATTATTCTGAAGTTAGTACAAAAGTGAAAACGAACGGTAATGTTTTAAAATTACGAGTACTATCTTGCGACAATTTTAATGCTCGATGTAATTATCGACGGACGCACTAACTCATCCGTTACTTCCGGGTATAAAATAACGCCAGACGGTGCAGATCTCGGCTCCGAAAACCGTAAAGATGGCACAAATACGAGCCGACAAAATGGTTTGTAAAATCGCTGTCATATTATGCCAATAAGTAATGAATACATCACCTGTAGTTGGATAATTTTAACATACCCTAAGCGAGGATAGTCCTATAAAAAAAATCCTTTCTTCTGCTAAATGGGCTATTTTGAGACCCTAAACGCAGATCCGCTCAGATCCGCATTTTGCCTTTCAAAAGCACCCTAAATCCGCGTTTCTTTCACGCGGGTGCTTACAAGTATTAATTCGAGTGGCCCCCCCGGGATGATATACATTGGGCTTATGTGAGAAAATGGTAGTACTGAGCATTGACAATTGCTTAGGTAAAGTGCTAAGTGACCCAGTCCCTTTGAAAATCGTTCCACCGCTGCTGGTATTAACTATATAGAATGTTAAAGTGAAACAAAGTGGGAATGGTTTATACTGGATCCTAATTGTATAGTGAGTCCTAATACAACAAGACATTTTGAACACAGGCATTTTTTTGGAATACAGGCAAAAAGTGGGCATTTTACCTTTTATATTGCAAGTGAGGTTATAAATCTAGCAGACTGCACAAGAGTCTACAAAAAGACCATACCTGAAATACTATAGGATGATTTTAAGTGTGACTAGTTTTCTGCACAGTCTGAATGATTTTGTATCAATGGCATAATACACACTGGAAATGCCTGCTTTATGCCATCTTCTAACAAAATTGACTTCACTCCAAATTTTGAGTTACATCCCCAGATAGGACTTGCTATAGGATTACAATCCAGTATTATTCACAGCTTGTAACTTATTTTATATTATGCAAAAAATGTATTTTGACCAATTAGTAATTGGGCATTTCTTTGATAAGATATACAAAAGGCAGTGGCGATGCATGGGTATAGTCACATCATCAATGTGACATTTTTTGCCCATAAAATCCCTAATGGATGCAACTGGTTCCCCTTTATATATTGATTGAACCTTCTTTCTAAATGGATTGTCACAATTTGAAGGGAGAATGTCAACTTCATTTGGACATATTGGAAAGCATGTAATAATCAATTCTATTAGTTGATATTATACATCCGAGTAACCAATGTTCCATGTATATTAAATGTGTTGTCATAGCAAAGTAATGCTGAGCATGCTTCAATGGATGTAATTTATCAAATTCAATTTTCAAAACAAAAATCCAAATCAAATTACTGAAAATTTAATTTCACTGCTGTATTTTGAACCAATTTGAAAATGCATGCAATTTCCAGTTTGTTTATTTAGTTGTGGACTTCTCAGTAGAATGCAACGAGTGGTCAATAAGGGAATTCACTTCGCAGGTCATTCATACAGTTGGTGCAAATTATTCAATATAGGTAATGTGTCATACACTCACCAGTTTCTCATGCATAAGATAGAAACAGTAGGTGATTTTGACAGCAAATCAATCATAGACTACTTTTAAGCAAGTATGCAAGGCATGATTCATAAAACTAGACTGTTATACTTCGTTCATCACCAAATAGGCCAAATTCTGAACACCATGAATTGATAGAAAAGTGTGGGTGCAAATGCAGCAACACTATAGCTGAGACAGTCCATGATGTGCGCATTGGACTGTGCATGATGTACACACGCCGCACAATTGTGTCGAGAGGCACGTATGTAAAACAATTACTTTCTCATGCAGATAGACAAAAGTGGAATATTTTTTGCCTATTTGGTGATGAACAAAGTATAGATCACCTATACTTGTAGGCTGGTATTCTGAAAGGGAGACTAACTTTAGACCTGGGTTTAAACCACGGTTAGTCCTACACGAGTGGACCTTTTTCCTTACAAAAATTCCTCATGGATGGGCCGGAATTTTTTCACCCATTACAGCACATTTTTAGAGTATGATGAAAGGAAAAAAGTCTACTCATGTAGTACTAACCCTGGTTAAAACCTTAGTCTAAAGTTAGACTCCCTTTCAGAATACCTGCCAATGTCTTTTATTCTGTTTTCCCTAATGATTCTACATCCCTTTCCTTCATGTCTAGGTTTTGACTGGAGTCTACATTTTAAGTGGGAACACATGCCATTTGACCAGAAGTCAAAAAGGAAAGATCCTACAGATCCTATCAGGTAGAGTACAAACATTTCTCTTGGTCCTAGAGTTGAGAATTTTCTGATGATCCTAGCCTTTGCAAAGCTGGTGTATATCCTAGAGGGTGTTTTGAGTCAATCCCACAATGCACCAGTTTGAGGAAATTTCACCTCCGTAGGGTCATGTGTTCCCACAAAAATCCTATTCTTAATGCATAAAAACCACTGACTTTTACGCTCATTTTAGCCCACAAAACATTAGTACTTCGAGTATTTTTAACATGATCATGAAATGTCTTGTAGTTAAACTTTTGGAACATTTTACTCTAAGTACTGACATGTGTTTAGTACAGTACAGTATAGACACATTGCAATGCATCATTGGATTACTTTAAAACATCCTCTGGGTATATCCATAGGATGAGGGAGGTGTAGGCGTGGTATAAAGAGACAAATTTCCCAAGGGTGGAATTGGAAAAGCTTGGAAAGCCGCCCTTCTGCATCGGGTGACAGGAGTTGATATGGCCCATGAGATGAAACAAAATAGAGCAGAACCAATGAGAAAAAAAGCCTCAAAATACTCTATTTTTAATAAAGTGTGTACCTAGTACACTAAAAACTGGGGTAGTTTCCCATGCAGCTTGCCATAGGAAAGGCAATTTTAAGAATGGATCAGTTCCTACGTGTTATCTGATGTCCTGAACTGACATTTTGCCCCTGGATCACTTCCACAATGCAAGCGGGGCAGGTAGTGGGGCATAACAACTGGTGTTAAAATCAGACATTTTCATGCATTCTGCATGCATTTTTGAGGACTGTCTAACATAGGAAGTTCAACAAAATGTACAAAGATGAGCTCTTGGCAATTTGCCAAATTACTTGCTGCAAAAAGAAGTAGTTTTATTGGAAATTAGGTGTTTATTATTATGCCTTTTGCAGTTAACTTCAGAGCTCTTCAAAACTGCGACAAATTTAAACTACAGTCTGATTAATAACAGAATCGAACACAAGTGCATGTAGACTGTGTAAGCCAAGAGAAACATCGTACCTCATTTCGCGATGCGTAATTTGGTCAAAGTATGCACCAAACCGCGTAGCTTGTTGCGCTTATGCGGGGTATGCGTATCTGTTGTCCAAGTAATTTTTAATCCAACTGTACTACAACTTGAACACTTTTTGTGGGCTGCCAGCATAGCTGGCAGGACCACTTAGCAATCTGTTATGCACATGTATGTGTGTGGATATGTATGTGTGTATGTCACTAAAATGTTAATTTTTTTTTTAAATTGACCTCATTTGAAAAGTTGAAGTTCAATTGGAACCAAACTTGTGTCATAGGTGCACCATGCGATCTCTCATATGTTGATGAGGTCAAAGGTCGTGTTCCAAGGTCAAAGATAATGTGAGGTCAAGTTGAAAATAGGCTGGGTAGCCTACAGCTTATATTCTTTGAATATAGCAACCGCGAAAGCCGAGAACCAAGAAATTCTATATAGTTATTCCCAAGTATTGATATGTGTTTTGTACAGTACAATATAGGCATATTGCAATGCATTATGGGATTGGTACAAAACACCCTCTGGACAAATTCTAGTGAACTACTGATTCTTGCATCTCAATATGGATCCTTATAATAATACTCCCCTTATGATAGTGTCCATCAGGCATTGTTTTGTTGTTCAAAGCAGGACAGAGGAAATCAGGGAGGTTGTTGTTCCATCAGGAAGAAACAAGAGACCTCAGCTGGGAGTTTTGTCTCTTAACCTGTGTTTGTGCAAAATACATTTGCCCTGTGGAACACTGAACTTAGGAATAAGGCCTGGTCACACAAAATTGTGTGTGACAAAGTAAGCATGCATTTAATTTGATAATGGAAATATGACAAATTGTAATAATCATCGACATATTATGTTTAAAAGTGATGCAGTTCCTGAGATATGGCAATTTGGAGCTTTGGCAGAAATATTTTTTGGGAAAAAGTGTGTGTGTATGTGTGTGTGTGTGGGGGGGGATGGGGGTGACAAGTTGCTTATGCAAAATTTCTGAAGGTAGGAGGTCCAAGTTTTTGTAATTCTCCTAAGTCAAGTAGTGTTGGCAATTGGGCATTGGCAGAAATATCTTGGGGGGAAAAAGTGTGGGGGGAGATGTCAAGTTGCTTAGGCAAAATTTCTGAGTGTAGGAGGTCAAAGTTCTATTGTAATTCTCCTGAGTCAAGTAGTACAATTGACCGAGTGGGACATGATATATTTAAAGGTAAAAGGTAGGCCAACTTTTAAGTTTTCCATAACTTTAATCAACAAATGTGTATATTACATGAATATTTTTGACTCGTACTCACTTATATTAAAACCACAAAGGTTATAGACCGGTCAAACAGTGTACATAGTTTTTTTTTTTTTTTTTTTTAAATTACAAAATCGTTCCGTTTACCCATAAGGAAGCTGATTTGGTCTTAATCATTTCGAGTGAGGGCTTTTGTATATAAAAGCTTTACAACCATGCAAAAATATTGATTTTGAAAAATCTTGAGGGCGCACTATTTTTCAAATGTGCCAGTGTCTCTTTAAGTAAAAGTTGTCAAGGATTAGTCTGGAATGATCATCACAACCTATGATCCATAAGCATAATTGGTGGTAAAAATCTCATATAATCATGCTAACATGTTCCAGAGCAAATTTCACCTGCTGGACAACAATGTTATTCATTCAACTGTGACTTTTGGTATCATGATCAGGGTGTTATTGGAAAGATGACATTCTGACCTTTCTGTAGACATAAAATACATCAATGCTTGATTATGAAATCTGTAATTTTTCAATAAATGTCATTGAACTTTGGCTTCCTTTATTTCGATACACTCTGTATATACCTCATCTCACTGCGATTTCCTTGATTTTGAGAAAACTATCTTTGTTAGTAGACCTATACAGTCTTTGTCAAAGGCGTTGGAAGAATTTTAAAGTTTGTGTTCAAAGTGCTCCCTACCCTGAGCTGATCAGTGTGGAATCCAGTGTTTTGCTTTCCCCATCAAAGAAGAATCAAATTTTGATCATTGGGTACAGGGAGGTGCTGAGCATAAATAGGAAAGCCTTCAGGCTTTCCCAAGATGAGTCTGCAGGATTTTTTCGGCATGATTTCAAACCTATCTTATAGAGAGAAATACGACAAGTAATCGCAAACCAAAAACATCAAGGGTGTTCCAATATATATGTGGATCAAGGTTGCAGGGTCAATTTTCCTCTACTAGACTTACTGACAGCCTTATATATCCAATGAAGCTAAATTTTTGAAACCAAAGACTCAAATTTGACAGTGAAATAACAGAAATAGGCTTGTTTGAAGCCCGGGTTTGATGAACAAAGTAATTAACATTAGAAAACATGGAGTATTACCCCCTTCAAAAAAGACTGGTTCATTGGAGGGCGCGCTACACAGTCAATTATTGTAATGCGGTGTCTGTTAGGGCTGTTACGGTTGTGGTTACAAATAGCATGCAAGATAGCATGTCATAATTACATGAAATGAGGTTATTTTTATACAGCTGGGTGGGACCAAGAATTTTGTTTGAATGTATGAACTTTTGTATTTTTCCATAGCTTCTTTGTGGGGGTAAAGGAGCAAAAGATGACTGGGCACTTAGTGTCATGTCAACCCTTGGCCCATTTAGCACAGAAATGAGTAATCTTTAATAATCTCTTAACTTGGTTTGTTTGCCTCTTAATAACATCAATAATTGAAGTTGAATTTGATACTTCAAACATAACTCCAGGGGGGGGGGGCACTCCCAATTCGGAGGCAATGCATATGTAAGGCTGTTAAGACCCCCAATTTCAGCATTGTTGTCACCCAAAGACCCCTTTTTTTAAATATCACCCAAAGATCCCTTATTTTTTTAAAATTGTTTTTTTTAAATGTTACCACTATCACCCAAAGACCCCTAATTTTGTGGAAAATTTGTCACCCAAAAACCTGCCTATTTTGGGGCAATTCAGCTGTCTCTCACCCAAAGACCCCTATTTTTGCACATACTCTGTCACTGAATGCCCCTGGTTTTTGAAGCGACATAGCCATTTCATATGTGAGTGAGTGCCCCCTCCCCGGGACAATAAGCTAGTCAGTTATACAAGCCAAATTGCTAATAATAATGCCTTTAGCCAATAACATAAACCAGACTGCTCTCTAGAGCCTGTATCCAATCTTTACAATCTATCCATTTCACAAGCCAATTTCATATCATATCCTCTTCCTACACTCTTAGTATTATCAGATTGATGCACAAAGTCAATGTTACATCACAATGTTTGCCACAAGAATATTGCTCCCTCAAATGTAACTGAGATGGTTGTTTTGGTAACTTGAACTTTTTGTCAAGTTCAAAGGAGTACAAAATTGCTCTTTTTTCCTTGATATTCAAAGGCCTTGGGATCATCCCCCATATGTGCAGGGGATTAATAGTGAGCCAACCGGGTGAATGCTGGGGGAATATCATTGCAAAATATATAGGACGGAACTGTGAACAATAAGAATAATCCGTGGGAATTGCTTGGTGATTTTTGGGGCTTGATTTGTGGATCAGTAACCCATTTTCACAGCCTGTGTTTGCCATTGTCTACTGTTGGAACTGTGTAAACATGTTTGGAAGAATACCATAGATACCACTATAACAAGGAGGTGCAGACCCCCCCCCCCAATTCCAAAAAGCCAAAAAAATAACCCTAAAAAGGGCTAAAAATAGTGTTTTTTATGCTTTTTGGTCAAATCGACATT
>JAMKCH010058299.1:0-11860 GCA_023653785.1 Ophioderma brevispina | reverse complement strand
AATAATTATGTACAAGCAGGGACTATTTTGTACTTGAAATAGAAATGCAGAAATGCTAATTTCTCTACCTCATAGACGGGCCCTTGGGGAAGGAACCTACAGAAATTGATATTTTTTTTTTGAATAGTGGACCTCTTGATTTAATTTGGGGAAAAGCTTCCATATGACCCCTTAAAAGTTTACAGGAAACAAATAATTTTTATTTATAGCCTAACACTAGCAAATAACCTAACCCTAGCCCCTCAAAAAAAAATTGTTACAAGTTGAACTTCAAAGGAGGGGGTACATGAATTCTTGCTAAGGTTTGCGTAATGGTTGTACTCAAATGAAATTAGCCAATTTGGAAAGATGCCTTCAGTCATTCCAAATCTTGTGAACAAGAGCAAAACTTCAGCTGATCGGGGAGTACAGGAATGAAAAGATACAGAACAATTTCATGATAGGGGAAAAGTTTTTTATCTAAAGCATGCTGACCTTTCTATTAGGAGTGCATTTTGATATGTATGCTACAGGATTGCCTTTTTAATTCCAAACAAAACATTATTGGACAGACCTGTTTACTGACAAAAAAATAAACTTTCGATACCTTGAATGTGGATATTCTTTGTAATTAAACATAATAACTTGAGTAACATTGGTTTACTCATTAAGTGTATTGAGTGCGTCAGCTTTATATTACAAACAAAAATATAAAATATACAACCAACATCTGAAAATATCTGGGCATTTTCAAAAACCACACAACTATGAATATATAAAATACAATTGACTGGTTAATGTTTTCTCATAGTTAAGAATCGGTACAATCTTTGTTCCTAAGTATTTCAGAGTACTGTGTTATACAGTAGCAACTCGTTAACACAAACCCGCCTACCCGTAACTTCGCTTAACAAGTGGTTAGACACGCATTCCCGTTTGAAACCATTGACTGTGTGTACAAAACTTTGCCGGTTAACTTGAAACAAACTTAACCGAAGTTCGGCTAACTCGAACCTCTCCTGCATTCCCAATGCTATATCCATGTATTTCCACGATTGTTAACACGACACCATGACCCAAAAAAATCTGCCACATCAAAAAACATTTCTCAGAAATCCCCGATCACAGTCGTAAAAACCATGAGCTAAGTATAATTTAGAACAAAGACCCATGCTGCCATGGCAATGGAGTTTAACTTCAGATGGAAGACGAGTTTTAAACACAACGCAAGCCCCCACTTGATAAGCAGGCCGATTGCCCTACGGACCTGTGCGGCCTTGCATGGGGCGGTTGTTTCTAGACTTTCATTCACAGAAATAAAATAATTTTTGATGAATCAAACCCGATCAAACTACGAATAGCACAGAGGATTTAAAGTGATTATGTGTGAGAGATTTTCACAAACAAAGTGTTTATTGCCAATTTAATAAAATCTCATTTTTTATTTATAAAATGATGAGTTAAAAAGTAAGCTTAATTGATTTTTATTTTGGAAAGTGGGAACAGTTAATTGGGTCATCAAATCTGGGTCAGAGCTTTTATTTTGCACGTGGATCTTTATTCTTGTGTACATAGTTAAGTAATGTGTGTTTTTTAATAACAGAGAAGATGTACATCTCTCTGTTAATAAACATGAAACTTGTAAACATTATTTTTGCTTACGAATGTAGTACTTGTTCTTCATACCATGGAAATTAAGTCGAGGTTACGCAACTATGTAGGCGCCAGAGTTTTGCGCGATTTAAAACGGCAAAAAGGCGTGGCCCGTATTTTGAAAATGCGCCGAAATGGGAAGAGTTTTTAAGTCCAAAAAACGCGGAAATGGTTCCTAATGTGTGCCCTGCAGTCAACCAGGAACACGAAAAAGTCTTGCAAAAACAATGCTCAAACTTCCAAAGTTAACATTCTATTTCTTACTTTTTTTTCGACCTGAAAACTGAAAAATGTCAGAAGCACATTATATAACCTGTTATTTTTTTCCTTCTTATTCCGAATAAAAATATTTGAATCAGATGTAAATTGTACTGCGCGGGCTGAGGCTTTGTATACATCCCCGAGTATAATTCGCTTTCGCATGTGGGAATCCCAGTGGGGAATCCCGGCCGACGTGACGGGTTTTCCACTCTTGCCCCTGAATGTGGGGGAAGTTGTTGTTTCATCACGACGGTCCGAATGTTTAATTCTGAAGAGATTATCCAATGGATAAACCAATTATGAACAAAGACCCGATCAGGGGTTGTAGATTTGATTAGCATTTTTGTTTTTTGGCTCCATATTATGTTTAATGCACCGAAGTGGCAACCATATCATGACGCTTCACCTGGAAAATAGGTCGGGTCATCCTTGTTCAACGAATCAAGGTTAGAGGTAGGGTTCTATGCTAGGATTTATAAATAAACTTGACTATATTTTTGTCACTTATTGGACGCTTGGTGAGTCATCAATTTTAGCCGACGTTGCATAATAATGATTATTTAATAATCAGTTTGGGTGCTTTTATTGGCGAAGTAACATTAAAAAGGCGTTTTTTTTTTTTACAAAATCATGGAAAATTCGCGATGGACCAACAAAATCGTGATAGGCCCAAAATCGCGATTTCTTGCGCGACGAGCAAACAATCCGAGTTGCCTACGCACTAAGGTTCCGTGTTTGTGTTTGGGGTTCACGGATGAAAACGTCCCCCATTTTCCAATTTAATGTTAACCCGAAGTTCGATAACCAGGAAGTTCGGCTGACATTCCCGGCAACTTCGTGTTAACGAGTTGCTACTGTATATCTTAGGTGTCCCCAACCATTTTATCATCAAAGCACAGAAGAACCTTTCCCTATGTAGTTTTGTTCAACTTCCTCAAAATATCAGCGTCTGGATCTTGACCACAGTTATTAAAAATGGTGCTTACTTGTCAGTCTTATAATGACAAATTATAATCCACAGACTCCAACAACAACATTTTGAAATTGGTCCTATTTTAGAATCATTATATATACATTGCCAAATAATTCTTAAAAAGCTAGGAAGATTCATGCAATGTGATTGGCTTTCCGCCATGTGATACAAATGTAATAAAAGGTAGTGCATATGCATATCTGTTCATATAAAGCAACCAGAGCATCAATGATGCAGAAGCCTATTCAGTGATGATATTCAAAGAGGACAAATTTTTGTGATGCCCTTATTTATTACCAATGGAAAATCTATGATTTACCAAATGGACTTGGTACAAAAAATGTGGTCAATTAAGAACAAGGTGGTTCTCGAAACACAAGTCTTGCATCTTTTGCATCGCAAAATGTATAACACTTGATATGTGTTAAAAGGTAATAATTTAGGGTGTCAGGGGTGTCATTCTCTGAAACACACCCCATGGAGGCAGGGGTCTTATGACCAAGATAGCGGCAATTGGCTCAAATTGTTTAGGCAGAGAGAAACACAAATTAATTAACTTTCCCTAAATGTACAAACTGACCCTTATAGCACACATGAGCTTTGGAAACCCAATCTGTTTAACACCCCCCCCCCTGCCCATATGGGTCACGTGTGTAAGCAGTTGAGGATTCTTCTAGCTGAAGTTGGTTTCAATGCATGTGAACCTTTGAATCCAATCTGTTAAACCCCATATGGGTTTTGGGCCAGTGGATCTTCTGACCAGATTGTGATATAGCAATTTTCTGTACTGAAAAACCAATGCATAGATTTTCGAAGATTGCCCCTTATTGGCCCAACCTGTGGAACACCCTATATGATCAAGCTTGGACAAAGGTTCTTCTAACCTAAATTTGGTTGAAAATTGGCTCAGAGTTTGGGGAAAAGGCGAGAAACAATTGCAAACACTTTAACGCGAAATACCAGAACAGACATAAGACTACATGTTTGTTTTAACACTATACATAATATAACTGTTTGAAACACTATGAACCTAAGCATTATCTTGCTACAAATACATATAGGTTTATTCTGTTAACAAAAACTACAGTGTGCGCATCAAAGGATCACTTTTCGAATCCTCTAATTAGTTAATTTAGCTAATAATAGAAACATTATACATATAATACATAAATAATACAGTTAGTGTCCAAAGGAATGCCGTTATAATGAGTAAGTTATACAGCATTCTTTACTTGGACAATTAACTTATTATATGTAATATCGGGCAGTTGCAGGTGCAGCTTTACCTACCTACCAACCAACCCCCACCCACGCACCCACCCACCCACACCCACCTACCTACCTACCTACCGACGCAAATTCCACACCAGTGGCATAGCCATGATTTTGTTGACGAGGTGCAGCACGATTTGTGAATGGTACCTAACGTGCCTTTTTACCGACAAAATTTTTTTCCAGGCTCGCTAAACTCGCCGGGTGTTGTACCAAATTTGGTTTACCGTCGCTCCAAATTCTGAAGGGGGGGGTGGAGAAAATATTTTCGCAATGCAAAGATACTAATAGCAGGTAGTACTTAGTGACCAATTAAGCACTTATTGGTAATCAATTTTTTCATGAAGCTCTAGCATCACCACTCGCTAAAAAAACACTTCAGCTTTTTAGACAAATGTACCAACAGACCGTTATGTACCGACACAACATCTCGCCGGGGGCACATGCCCCCTGCCCCCCCCCTCTGGTCACGCCACTGGCACACACACCAATCTCACACGGCCCCCAAAAAAACTGACATAACATCATACATACACACACAATATATATAGACATGTACATACAAATAGGTTTCTTGGTCTTGCTCTGAGCAACAGATTTTTGTCAATTGTTAACTTCTTATTTTGACATCTGTTTACACAACACACCCATAGGCCCCCCCCCAAAAAAACACACCTACACACATGAACACGCCAGAGAGACAGGCACAGACTGGTGGATCAGACTGGACACACATACACACCCCACCCACACACACACACACACAGAGGAAAGGTTTTGTGTGGATCCAAGAAATTCCAGACATGTATTTTAATTGAGAAAGAAATATTTGGATTTTTATAGGGTTAGAAGAATTATACTATATACTACTGCCTGACCCAATAATAAGCATAAATTCTATTGATTGGGTGGATGCATTGGGCTTATTATGGAAAATACACAAGTTTACAATTTTGAAGAAATTAGACAACCATTTTTTTAAATGACAGAAATGTTACATTATATTTATACCATATCCATTGTAAACCTACTGGTACATCATATTGATAAAGGCACTCTGTCTACCAGAGTACTGACTTGTTATACCAACAGACAGGGGATGTGTCCTTGCTAAAGAGTCCTTACCCTAGGCTAGCTATCAAACATGTACTTGGCAGCGACCACTGACCAACCAGGTAAAACATTAGGCTGCAAATGCATCTATCAAGGCTAGCATTTATACAACCTAGCAGCTAGGACAAGTGATGCTGCATGAAAAATGCCTACTAATTGTCACCTTGGAAATCAGGACAAAAATACAAAAAATAACCACAAACCCCAAAACCAATTTGAACTCAAAATTTCAAAAACTTGTTTCATAGAAGCACCAGTAATTTCAATGCTTGCATAACTGTGATTTTCACGAGAATTTGAACAAGATACAAAAGACTAGTTTATATGTTAGTGGCTGCCCGTGACAGAAAATCTTCTACTCGATGGCATAAAGCCTATCTATTGTATGGTTAATAATAGCGCATTTTGAAGAGCGCCCCCATTTTCCAATTTTTCAGATTTTTACAGGGTTGAATTGGTACCTGGCTAGAAACTATACCTGTGAATTGTTAAGCTCCAAAATGTCTATTTGTTGCAAATGAGGAATTTTTGTAATTATAATATTAATATCGAAGATCTCTGATAATATTCAAAACGGCTGTTAGAAACGGCCGCCAATATGAAAGAAACAGAAATAGCGCTATTTACAGTCACGCTCATCCATTAGTTGTTTATTGGTTAGGCAAGTCAAGCTAGAGATAATTTGTTCTTGAGGTGGCACTAATTTCATCATGGACGGGACATAAACTTAGCATTTCAGCCCTGGGCCGTTAAGTACAATCTGGAACCCACTTCTAATACAAAATCGCTATTTTTATGATAAATACACATTGTTTGAGCATTCTTCGCAGTTCTCACTTATAGTTTCCTAGCATTTACCAAACATAACTGTGCACAAAATATCAAATTTTTGAAAATTGGGGGTGCTCTTCAAAAATGTGCTGTTATTGCTTTAAGGTCATATGCACATTTTTTGGCTGTGTTTTACTACTTGTGCCGTGTACTTCAATGTTTGTGTATATGTTTCATTTAACAGGTTTTTCATTTTTTATTAGTTGATTGCAGTCTCATCCTATTGTATTTAGGCCATACGATGGATTGGATCACAAAAAAAAAATGGCTTGTTTTTTCCCATCAGGTGTATTACATAAAGATGGGATTTGAATAGTTTATCATTTTAAACATCATCATGAAATCATTTTCTCATTCAGTGAGAAGTACTGGGACATACCACACGTCTACAGCTTACCAATTTCAAAGCTAAAGTACATACCCAAGTATTAACTTAATTCATCTTTGAATTAAAAATCTTTCCATTTTTTAATGGTGCTGTGAATACAGACTTCCCAATGGTATTTACCTACAGGCCTGTCTCAAAAACCGATGTTTTTTCAATATCATATCTCAGCATAAGTAATTGTTTCCTACATCATATTAAAGAGAAAATACCAGGCTTTCCAGCATTTTTTGTTTCACTCATTTGCTTGTTTTCACTCCAGAGATAACTCCAGTTTACTGCGGAACACAAAATCGAGTTTGTGCCAATTCTGGTTGAGTGAAAAGGTGAAAAATTAGATAAAATAAGTTATTCAGATTTGAACAGATATATAAATTCTTTAAAAAGGCTTAACGTTATAAATAAATGCTTAAAGATACGAAAACGGTTCGAATGGTGGAAGTTTATGATCAGAAAATTTCTGGCTTTAAGATAAAGTGAATAACTTTAACATTCGACATACTATGTTTGTTTAAAGAGACCAGGAGCGTACAGCAACCTGGAAGATAGTTTTTATGGTCTTGAAGTATCAGGAAACGCAAATTCCACCAACATTTTACTTTGCTTCCAAATTCAATTTTTTTTTAGGGTATTGAACCAAATTAAATTGCACAAAGAATAGTGGCAATTTTTTAAAAAAAACCATTTATTTGATTTGGAGTGTTTTTTTTGGTTGCAATTACATTCCTTCTGGCATATTTTTAACAGATACCAATTTTGTAATAAATCAAAGCTTCCATTGACGTGCAATAACTATTGTATTGTTTATTATTTTATGAAAAGATGATATTTATCATTGAACTGATTAATGTTGAACTATTAAACTTGTGTCGATAAACTAGTCTTCCTTTGTTTACTTTATACTGTTTTGGTTTCTTTTCAGTAGCAATCGTTCGTGAGGCTTCAAGACGCGTGGCATAACGGCGCGCAAACAACTCTGCCCATGCCATAAAGTGGCACAAAATCGACTTTGGTGTATCGCAGTAAATTGATTATATCTCTATTGACAAAAGCAAATAAGTTGAAACAAACACATTGGAAAGCCTGGTCTTTGTTTTTAATATTATGCCCAGTAGTGATGGCCGTATCCATCCCCAGATCGTACTGCCGATCTTCTCCGATCATAAAATTGCTGAAAATCGGCCGATCAGATCCCGATTCGATTATATTGTAAATTAGAATCGCGCCAAAATGCAGTGAAATTCAACCTAACTATCAACCCCTTTTCCCTCTCACGAGCCTGAAACAATATTTGACAGTCTATGGATATTTTTTAATTTTACCGTCCAAAAGTGCTCGCTTCACTTACTACCCGCAGCCATGGTCTATTTGTTACTGTAATAAACAACGTGGTTTTCTGTATGTTGAGTTTAGCGTGCTAGTGTATAACCCCCCACTGCAGTGGGCGTATTAGTTATCAAGCATGGCACGGGCACTCGTGTGCTGAGGGTCCCTACTCGCGCCGTTGTGTCTGTCTCAGTGAGGTTTTCTTTCCGCTAAGTCGTGGGAAGTTTTGTGATAAAGTTTATGTTTGAATGTTACATTGGGGGTGGGTGGCTCTCACAAAATGTGTGTTTATTGCTTAAGGTCAATATGCACATGTTTTGCTGTTGTTTTACTACTTGTGCAGTTCTGTTCAATGTGTGTATATGTTTCATTTAACAGGTTTCATTTTTATAGTTGTTGATGAGTCTCATCCGATGATTTAGGCCATACGATGATTGGATCACAATATGGCTGTTATACCATCAGGTGTATTAACCATAAAAGAGGATGTTGAATAGTTATCATTTTAATCATCATGAAATCATTATCATTCAGTGAGAAAAGAATAATCATACCCACTTCTACAGGCTACCAAGTTTAAAGCTAAAGTACATACCCAAGTATGTAACTAATTCTTAATTAAAAATCTGTCCATTTTAATGGGATGCTGTGAATAAAGACTTCAAATGGTATTTTACATACAGCGTCTCAAAAACAGATTTTTTTCAATATCATATCTCAAGATAAGTAGATTGTTCGTCATCATATAAGAGCAAAGACCCGGCGTTCCAGCATTTTTTCATCTCATTGGCTGTTTCAATCCAGAGATAACTCCAGTTTACTGCGGCACACAAAAATCGAATTTGTGCCATTTCTGGATTGAGTGAAAAGGTGATGAATAAAGTGTGAATTGAAAGAATTATAAAACAGGAAGTGATTCAGATTTGAACAAGATATATGAAATTCTTAAAAGGGATTAACGTTTTATAAAAGAAACAATGCTTAAAGATACGAAAACGGGTTACGTAATGGTGGAAGTTTATGATCAGAAATTTCTGGCTTAAGATTAAAGGGAATAACATTCGACATACGATTGTTTGTTAGAAAGAGAACCATTGAGCGTCACAGCAACCTGGAAGAGAGGTTTTTATGGTCTTGAATTGAAGTATCATGATAAACCAAATTCCTACCAAACACTTGATTACTTTGCTTCCCACAATTCAATTTTTTTTATTTGGTTATTTGAACCCAAATAAATGCACAAAGATTAGTGCAATATTTTTCTTAACCATTATTGGATTGGAGTGTTTATTTGGTTGCAATTAACATTCCTTATGGCATGATGTAACAGATACAAATGTGTAATAAATTCAAAGCTAATGACGTGCAATAAATTATGTTGTATGTTTATTATTTATGAAACGAAGATATTTATCATTAAACTGATTATTTTGACTCATTAAAACTCTGGTCGATTAAAACTAGACCATTCCTTTGTGTACTTAATCTGTTTTGTTCTTTGTCAGTACGCAATCTTTCGTGAGCTTCAAGACCGCGTGGCATAACTGCGCGAAAACAACTCTGCCCAGCCATAAAAGTGGCACAAAATCGACTTTGGTGTAATTGTATCGCAGGAAATTGATATATCTCTGGATTGGACCCAAAAGCAACAAATAATGTTGAACACAACACCATTGGAAAGCCTGGTCTTTGTTTTTCAATATTATGCAAGTAGTGAGGGCCGATCCAGCCCAGATCGGTACTGCCGCTCTCCGATCATAAAATTGTTGAATAGGACCGATCAGAGCCCGATTCAGATTATATTTGTAAATTAGAAATCGACGCCAAAAATCGTAGTTGAAATTCACACTAACCTCTTTTCCCAACCCTTACCTTTCACGAGCTGAAACAATATTCATGTGACAGTGTATGGATATCGTCACACAACAGTGCGCGATCTTCACTTACCCGCAGCCAGTGATCTATTTGTTAACGTAAACAAAAAAACGGTTGTCGTTATGTTGAGTTAGCGTCTAGTGTTATAAACCCCCCACTGCAGCTATGATGTTATCAAGCTGGCCACGTGGCACTCGTGTGCTGGAGAGGTTCCTACTCAGCGCCGTGGTGTGTCTGGCGCACCTGAGTTTTTCCCGCTCCGTCGTGCGGACTTTTGTGCTCCCGTTTCTTGTTTGACTGTTCCATGTGGCTGCGCTCTGTTTTTTACTTCCATCCTGCCCAGGCGGCGGTCTGCCGTGTCCCTTTCCTTCGCTTTGCGGTCGTGCTTTCTTTTTCTTCCCATTTGTTGTGCTCCCTGTGTCTCCGTATCGGTCAGTAGGGCCTGTTGTCGGGGCGTATGTCGACCTGTAGGGCGTCTGTAAGGTGGTCTGGGTGAAGACTTTTTTAGTTCCGTATTCTATCACACTTGGCAAGTGGTGACGTCACTGATGACGTCTTTAGAGGACTTTTTAATTGTAGATTTATGTGATTTTGGGTATAGATAGACGTCCCTACACAAAATCCCATTAGAGAATAAAATCGGTTGTGTATATAAAAAAACAATTGGAGGCAGGGGGGAGGGTCAGTTGTTCTGAAAAAGAGGAGGGAGGGAGTGTGGAGGTGTTTAGTGAAGGGGGCGGGCGTGGAGTGCTTAGGGGAAATGATGTTGTTTATATTTATTTTTATTTTTATTTTAATTTTATGTACTATTATCCTTTGTAAATTATTGGTCTTATATTTGTGAGTTACATTGATAAAAAAGGATGATAAAGATAAATAAATTTGTAGCTAAATAAATTAATATCAAATATCAATACTTCCAAAATTAAAATGGTTGAGAGTTAAATATTATCCAAATGAGCAAAAAACGTATGAATATTGAATGAAATAATGAGCCAGCATTTTACATATACTGATGAATTAGTATGAGGAACCACACATGGAGTCTTCGTTTCAGCCATCAACAATGGCTGCAATGACTACTTGTACGCATGCTCGTTTCCGTCTGTAGAGTTGTTTGTGGAATTTTCCATGTATTTGGAGGATCTCACCCGCAGGGAAAACCTCCTTCAGAAGTATTGCGTAAATACGCAAAATAATAGCAATATCTACAGTGTACAAACAACAGGATTTTGCGCGTAATGATGGGGCAACGCATTTATAGATGACATAATGTTAGTAGGCACATAGAACAAATATAAATGGTAAGCTTTAAAAATCTGTTGTATTTTAGTAAACTTTGGGCTTTATTGTCAGTTTGGGAGCTCGGTGAGGTTATGATCGGTTAGATGATGAATCTTTTCTCCGACCAGATTCAAAGCCGATCGGACCAAAATCGGGCAGATCTCCGATCTGCCGATCAAGATCGGCCGCACTAATGCCAAGTAGAAGGACTTATATGAAATTTCATATTTAACCAGATTTTTTTCTGATTGTACCATTTTTTTAGACCGGCTTGTAGTGCGAGAGCTATGCCCTCGTAACAAAGTATTTAGCATTTCGTAAAAAATGGGTTTGAAAATACTCATTAATAAAAAGTTAATGATTCAAAATTATTATTAGGCTATACCAAAATATGAAATAATAAAATGATTAATATTGTTAGTGTAGGAAATTTACAAAATGTTGACAGATTCCAATGCTGAACTTGCACCATGATTTCAACATATATCAGTATATTTAAACAACATCACAACAAATTTGAGCGTGAGGTACATCGATGCAATGTTAATTCGAAATATTGCGATTGGCTGTGTTTCACCTGAAGATGTTGACGATACAAAGAATAAAGTTCAAAGTCAGCAAATCAGTGAAGGTAGTTTTTTCGCATTCCATACTGATGGATAACTTTATTCATTGAATATTATCTATGTTATCAAGGGTCATTGTATAAATACAAGAATATAAGCTTCATGTTTCATTTTTTTAATGTTGACTTTTAATATCAACTGTTGAACAGTGTAGATTGATACATACCGACTCTGGAAAGTTTGCCCATTTTTCAAAGGTGAATCTCTCAAATTTTTTTTGTTGTGCACAATGCTCAACATCCATACTATGAATACCACTCATGAAGAATATATGGCATGAAA
>JAMKCH010058294.1:0-16831 GCA_023653785.1 Ophioderma brevispina | reverse complement strand
AATATATAAATTTCACAATTTTGTACCAAAGAAACATTTTTATTTCAGATGGGGATATTTTAACAATAGAAAGCTTTACACCCAGTGCAAAAATCAGAATTTTTACATTTTTAGGGTAGGGAAAAAGCGACCGTGTATTTGAAATCTCTCATTGCACCTCCAACTAACTCACTAACTCACAACATGTGTGTACCAATGGTTCGAAATTGCTCATAAAATAAAACAATCATGCCACAACAATTAATCCAGTTATCTGTAGAGAGAGAGAGAGAGGAGTTCATATTACAGATACTGACTATGCACAACGCACGGTTGCTGAATTAGATCCCACACAGCTCTTTATTATGTGAATTTGCTTTTTTCCCTTCTCACTACACATGCATACTCCAATTTTATTCTCCTATACTGCCTGAATTGAGGTATTCCATTTATACTAAGGTACTAAAGTCTCCGCTGAGGAGAATTTAAAAAAATAACTCCTGTTGGGTACCTCTATTTAAAAATCACAAGACTCTAGTACAGCCTTCTATAAGTAGAGTGTATATTCAAAATGGAACAGTCCAAAACTAACTTTTTTTGAAACACCCACATCCTTTCGGGGAAATGAAGGTAGTCTGTCACAGGGGAGCATGGATTGTCATGGAATAGGCCCAATTCTCTAGCGTGCCAGTAACATAATGACAGCTTACCGACACTATACCTTGAGTATCTTTTAAGTTAAGTGAAAATTCAAATTGAATACAGATTAACCAATTAATAGAACAGACTGTCTGAATGCTTTATTACCTGATGGTGCTTTGTAACCCCTCCTGACATTATACCACCTCTGCTTCTGTCTCTTTCAAATCACAATTCACCCTGAAACAAAAATCCAATACACATCATGAAAAAAGACTAACCTTCTTCGTATCCTATCTACAAGTAACATGAAGTTCAACCGTAGGGGTGTGTTACTTTGTCTAACCTTGTAGTATGCCAGTTTACTCACACAAAATTGTGAATTGTTCATTTTATACTGTTATACTTACGAATGATCCAACTAGGCTTTTTTGTGCTTCCAAAAAAAGCCCTCAACACCCCTTATGCCACATTAAAAATTTGGGTGCGCCCATGCCTAGTAGCGAGATCGCCACGCTACATCGTGTACGCCCATCACTATCGCCACTGGCATCCATGGGGGACAATACAGCATACCAGGTAAGCTCATTAAATTTGTACGTATCCCCAACAGGGCTCCACTTGCTGGTGAAGGTCTGGATGAGGGTTTACTAGTTGGATTCATTCGTCTATGTATACATTATAAAATAGAACAATCTCACAATTTTGTGAGTATATTCTATTTTATCAACATTTATACATTACGAATGATCCAACCAGTGCATGACTGCCACACTAGTCACTAGGTGGAGGAAGCGGAGCCGGTAGTATCTCAAAAGTATGCTGCGGGGATATTCAACGCCATGTAATTCTATTGAAGCTGAAATAATTTAGCCCCAATGTACATCCTATACCATATACATGAAGCATATAGCACCTCCTAGTCGAACATATACAGTTGTATTGTAAAAAAACATGTGTCGTATAGTGGGACACCTGATTTTGGGAGGACGTTACATTGGCATTAACTTTTTTGGGTTAGCAAAGTCCTACAAGATAAATAATTGTCAATATTTAAACAAAAAATTTGGGCCTTTTATTTTAAAGCCCATTTATTATTCTTTCAAAATGGCATTACTTTTCACATACTTTTAATCGTTGTCGTTTTAATGAAGCAAAATGATAACGAGTTCAACTGTTGGAGGAGCCGCGGTGCAGGAGCAGCGGTGCACCTCCTGTGTTTAAGTCTATGGGATTTAGTTTTGACATGCTTACATTTTTCAAATGTTGTAAATGCAAACAACTAGTGATATGGAGATTTTTTCTCTTGCACATTTTCCAACATACGTAGTATCAAACCAAGTAACTTAAATCAAATTCAACCCTCTTTAATTAACTTGATTTAATTAACAGTTAACAACATCCTGCACGTAATGCGATTTTTCCGTTTTTCCAAACTCTACAAAGCATTACCTCGATGGAAATCGAGATGCGTTAGGGGTGTAAAATGGAAACCGATAAGGGGGATTAGATGGGAAATGGTTGAAGCCCCGCCCCCTTCCCCGTTCTTTCCTTCCCTCACCCCCCCTTTCCCTCATTTAGTCCCCCCCTCTTCCGTGTCCATGAGGTAAATATGCCCTAAGGGGTACCAAGTAACTAATTAGGTACTATGAACCTCCATTTGGCATGTGTAGGGGGGGGCTATTCGCATGTGAGACATGGTCAAGTAACTTTCATACTAAAAACGAATATAAACAGATCAGGATTGGTAACATATAGGCCTTGCTGTTTAAGAAAGACATATCAAATTGAAGTACTGGTTCCAAAGCATGTAATTGTATTTGGAATTGATGTTCCAGAATTCAAAGATCAATTTACACACATCGATCATGATGATATAATTTGCCGAGTTTTTATATAGCATTTACCATATTATTTTGAACACCACCCTGTATGTGTTTCACATTTGAAAGTGTATAATCATCTGTAAACACTGTTAGGCTTAAAATACATTGACTGATCACAATTTCTTACAATTAGAGGAACCTCAGCCCACAACACGTCTGATTATAGCTACAAATCCCTAAAAATATAGATAATATGGACATCGTTTACAATTGATATCTACAATTTCATGCCACCCTGTATCAACTATTTTGTTACCTGTCCAGATCTTGTTGTGATTTTTTCTGAAGATTTCCATCAAGTTAACAATGCTTTCTTACTGTTTTATATGGATCATTTTGTACTTCATAATAAAGGCTTGTTATTTTTCACAAAAAAGTGTCAATTTTTTACCACCTGTAGTCGCCTCTTCCCAATACCCTGAATGTACCAAATTTATATGTTTTGAAGCCTATGTTCCGGGTGGGCCTTTAGAAATATATAATTATCTTGCAGATACTACTTGTCTTAAAGATTTTTTCATCAGGTAACATATTAAGTTAGAAATGTTTTTTTTGGTTTTGCACCCTATAGGTTTTCTCGCACACCCTGTATATCACGTCAACATTGAAAATATAGAGTCCTTACACCTTCTGGTTTCAGAAAATGTATGGTTTTACTATGGTTTTGTACATCAATTTTAATGCTATACTAACAAATACAGAAATTGATGAATTTACTTGTTTTTTCCATGATTAACGTAGGGGGTCCCACTATATGACACATGACCATATATATATTATTATATATATAATATAGATATCTACACCGCATCTCCTCGACCTTATGAAGCATAATGGGAATGATGCTTTAGCATCCTTCCTCTACTCCTGGCGCTTGCTACAGGATGGTTTTGTCACATTTTTATAACTAGTAGGACGTCTTTCTACAAACATTCTGGACGTTTGTATGCTTCCTCCATCCTGCTCTTCCAAATGCCAGTAATGTTCCTCTAAGTGAAAACCCAAGATTGTTGCCCCTAACTTCAAATTCCATAAGCAGCAGGTTATTGCGATGTTACTGACCAGTTACGAGGCTTTCACTTTAAAGCGTCAGAATGAGTCGAGGAAAGTGACCCAGCTTGATAATGTTTGCTTGCTGCAGGTTTAAGGTAAGTGATTAAAAAGTTGGTCAGAAATTAAGGAATGCATAGATTTTCTTAAGAAGGTAGTGAGGAGGTAAAAATCTCGAAGTGCCCGACTGGACACCGATGGTTTATTCTCAGGATCACCAGTATCGCTAGGAAGCTCTATAAAATCTAGTGACTGTGTTTTGGCTATAAATCCACAGAAATACTTTACATTCGAAGAAGAGACCGATCTGTGAACTTTGCAATCAAACACCGAGTACGTGTATTAAAGTTGGCGATTGACGACCCTAAAAAGTTGAAAACTGCCGCAAAACCAACCCAGATCCATATTTCGGCGTTTGTTATTTAATTCTCCAAAATAACAAATAAATATCTTATTTGTGTCTGTTCTCAACAAAATAGCGCCCTCATTTCCCTGTTAATTTTTTTTGCCAGAGGGTGAGGTACGAGATTCAGCCAGATGGAGATGTACACACTAGATCCGAGTCCGAGTTAGTCATGTCGCCAACAGAAGCTGTAAGTGGATCAACTTAGAAGTTCTTCACCAGACGTAGAATCGTCGGTCTACTATAGTAGATAATGGAGGTTGACTTCCCTTCTAGCATCTGCTGCCAAGGAGGCCGCTTCTACTGAAAATCCCTTGAATTAGAAGGCGAGCTTGAGAACGCACACAGTCAAATATAGAGATTTTATCCTATAAAGCGTCACTCTATCGATTTCTATTTACCAGCAGGGTTGCCTTACAGAATCCGTCTCGGATGATCCTCTTATAAACTGACCAGCCTTAAATCCCAAACCTTACGTGACCAAAAGGGCTATAAGCAGCCTCCTGCATGACCTTGATTACTAACACGTTGCCAGAAATACTTATCAATCATATTGACCCAACTTATAATAAAGCAGTCTCTCACCCAACTTTTCCTCTTCCGCCAGCCCCATTTTCTACTTTCAGTATGTTGGGATGAAATAGTCATGCTTTTGAACAGATCGCCTATGGCTTGTAATCTAGAAAATCTCTGGGTAAATAGACTGTTAAAATGCCACTCCACAGTAGATTACGAGTAAGCTATCATATTGTCTGACTTTCCCCTGGAAAAACTACTGTCTACGAAATCTTGATAACTCCCGGAGATGTTTCCGCCTTCAGGGTAATATAATGATTCTGGCACCAATGAGGTGGCGGATATCATGTACACATTAGGATACTCTTGTTCCGCCTTGGTGGGTAACTTAGGCCACTAAAAGTGGAATAATCTGATCTGAGTTTCCCGATTTCCCAGATAACTCTCTTTGAATCGCCTTAAAGTGTAACATCGCGTTAGCAACTCTAGTAAATAGTGGAGCTTTTCTGTGAGGAAATTCGACCACACTCCTTAATTTGGTTGGACCTCATTCATGCTTTCTAACCTGTCATTCGAATAATCTGTCGTAAATAGGACTTGGTGTGGAAGGTCTTGAAATTACCTTCCACCATAAGGACCTTAGAGTTGCTAAACCATCGTAAATACTTCACCAACTTAGTATTCAAAGGATTTGGTGATATAGTCCTGACAGTAATCTTAGTAGAAACTCCTAAGGTTAGCGGGAAAAAAGTTTCCGACACAATCTGCAGAGGGTAGAAGGTCTACCAAGCTTGCCATCAATCCTAAGCATCACCCCCAGCAGAACCAGAGATGAGCTGAGATGAACTTCTCTCATAATGAGCAGGATTCAATCTAAATCCTGCACATTCTCGCTTCAGTTGGAAAAGCTTTGAATTTCATCAGATCTAAGATTGCTCCAAGAAACTCCCGCTTCAGACTCGGGAAGATGTTAGAAATCTCTAAAGTTAGTCATTGAACCCTTTTCCTTCACCATCTTTATAAAACCAATGTTAACTACTATCCGACGAACTAGTTCGTGCTACAATCATGCAGTCGTCGAAATAGACGAATATCTGGATACCCCTCCCTCTCAGATGTTATGCCGCTTTTTCTACTAATCTGTAAAGGTAAGGGGAGCAATAGAAAGACCGATGTCAGAACTCGAACTGGTAAGACTTGGTGTTTTTGTTTTGCTCTTTTTTGTGCGATAGTCGTTGTTTGTTTATTTTGGGCGGGGATGTTTGTCGCCTTGGACGCGCCGCCCTCGTTTCCCTGCTGCCCCCCCGGCCCCCCGGCTGTCCGCCCCTTTCCGTCTCCCGTTGTGCCGCCCCCGCCTCCTCCCCTCCTCGCTCCCCGCTGCCTGCGTTTTCCTTTTGCCCCGTCCGCGGCCGAAGAAGCATGTCCAGGAGGGGAAAGGGCGAAGAATTGGGGAGGTGCGCCGGGGTCTAGGAGCTAGAAGAGTAAACCCGTCCAGAGATTTATAAGGGGAAAAAGATTTTCCTTTTGCCTAAAAACTCCTCACTTCATTCTAGAATCAGAGACTTTGAAGGCTCTTTTGGCATATGAGTAGAACAATCTGACTTGCATCGTCGGACGAGTGGGAAACTCGGAATGGGAACCTGCTGAAAACTCTGCAGAACACATGATCTGAGGATATCGACGCTACGCCGGGAAGAAGGCTTTATACGCCCCCACTGGGTCATAGGTAGTAAGGAATCGTGACCTTCCTCACGTACGCCGCGCCCATCAGCGCCTCTAAGACTGGAGTAGAAGGAAGAACTTCTATACTGTCTGGAGCCTCATAGTTGAATTGCTGCCTTAATTTTCGTAAATCGACTTCCGAAAAGAACCTCTGTTTCCTCTGTTTGGCAGCATATATAAAAGTGGGAAGCCCTTCTCTGGTAGCCATAATCAAAAAGGTTTAGTCTGAAGAAACCTTCGACGCCAAGTGGTTAATTTCTTGACAGCTTGATCTACAACTTGACACGTCCTCTCTTGAAAAGCTAAGCTAGATCACTGACCTCCAAAGAGATCCTTATCTCCGAGAATTCAAGAGAACCTCTTTTGCTGTAAGGTTCACAGTCATCAACAGCATTCGGTCTTCCGAGAGCAAACTTTGAAAAGGCTCTGTCAGGAACTTGATGAAGATCGGTCATAGAAAACGAACATCTCCCAATAGCTTCTTAGACAGCTCCCCAAGAGTCTCCAACAAACTGCTCATAAAGATGACTTTGTAACGTAAGGCCTACACTCGATGTACTCAAACCATCATGGGCAATTCGGTACCAAATGTCGAAGATGACCATCTGATCGTTCATGAATCGACTCCAATCTACTCCATATTATACGTAAAAGAACCATCTTCAACTCCAGGTGATGGGCATTGTCCTCTAGCTTGAATTTACCCATGGGCTACTCCATATTATGCGTAGAGGAACCATCTTCAACCCCAGCTTATGGGCATGGACTCCGCTAACGTAAAGTCTTCTCATCAACTCCTAATCCCATCAAAGAGTGGGAACCAAAGGAACGTTGAAGAACTCGAATCTTCCTCACATGTATGGAAAACTCAGGAATCCCATCTGCTAAGGGGAGTCTTGAGTAACTTTTCCAATAGACTTCTGAACTCATCAATAGTCCCTTTCATATCACACAGGAATAAGAGGCCTCACCAACTGTTTCATGTAATGTTTGGCTAAAAGCAGAAACTGTAGATAAGTATCTTGAGATAGTCTTGAAGAATCACATTTCAAACCTCGATGAACCAAAACAGCTGACGAGCCAGTACGGAACATTAGAACAGGAACTTTTTCAAGAAGAGCGGACATCGGAATAAGGCGCACCACAATTCTGGGAAATCTTTCACAGTTGGTATCCTCTATCAATCGAATCTTTAACCCACTTCACCATTGCGCTCTAACTGGTAGTACTCGACTAGACAGTGCAATGAGTGGAGTAGCATTAGCCAATAGTGTTTGAGTAGTCTCAGAAATCTCAGCTTGAACTGCAATAGAAAGAGGAGCTGTCCCTGATGTAGGCTCATAGTTGTGATATCTAAGAAATGGTCCATGAGAGAATAAACCACTTTCGGATAGGTTACTTCTAAAGATATCGTCATACACTAACACCTTGTAACACTCTTATGTACCAAAGGCAGCTTTTATAATACCTGCCACATGTTTTTGATCGAGATCTCTATCCACTTGAGCACAGTACGTGTTAAGTTTCCTGCTCACCATCATGGGAGGCAGACATACCTTTACCGCAAGCTATAGCTTTCTTAACACTACATGCAAGAAATCATCAATCACTTACGCTCCTTGATTTCGAAAAATCATAGACCTCATTCAACTGAACTCTTATAAAGATCACTAAAAGAGGGCTTAGGTCCTTGTGGCCAGAGGAACGTGTCCCGTTCCGGAGTCAGAACTCCCTTCTAATAACATAATCGGATCTGGATCTTTAGTATAAATATATGAAAAAGTCTCACTATGTCTTGATCCAGACATATCCCTCTGACATAGACCTTGGATCCCCACGTGAAGAACTATCCGAAGGACCTAGAAACTTCATAAATATGGCTAGGAGAATCTTGATTTCTTCTCTTGCTACTCGATGAACCCCTCTAGGCGGAGTGGAGAAGGAATTCTTAACGATAGAGCTATCATCTGTCCGAGAACGCCAACTACTATCACAGAATATCTCTCCGAAGACTTGCTACTAAACTACAACCTCTGGAAGTCGAGAGGCGTCTTGAAGAACAGAACACAGAATCTCACCTTTCTGGTACAGATGAGTGGAACGGAGAGGATGAACATTCCGGAAAGCCCGAAAGACGGCAGACGCTTGACTAACCTGGTAGAAGACGTAGAATGAACGTTTTACAGACGTTAGACAACGGGCCCGCGGGTTGACTAGATGAACGGTTGGTTCTACGGAGAAAGGTAGAAGCGGTTACATCCGGAGAACAATGGGGACGGCCCGACGGTAAGCTCGCCGGAAGAACGGTAGAAGCACTTCAACAGAATAACCACGGTAACAGCCCAGCGATCGGTTAGGCATACTGACTGTAAACAACTGTACTCCTGAAGAGGCGGAGTAAGAATATCTCTTCTTGAATAAACACCTCTGCATCGACAACTCTAACTTTCCTCGTAGCCGTGGAGGAAAAGCTTGACTCGTGTTGAAAGAATATCTATCTCCACTATCGCCGTAGAAAGACTCTCATTTTCTTGTATACTAACTCATGTCCCGTCATTAAATTAACAGTAACAACGGCGCTTCTGGTAATAGAACCAGTTACCACACGGGACGGACCCGCACGGTCGTCAATAGTAGATCAGACTCTAGAATAATCAATGACACTCATTATTTATTTCTATAACATCAGCACACAATGCGATCGAGCCACCACGAAAACGCCTCCGGTCTTACGGGTACCACCGGTACCGTTGTCCAATTCTCTATCAACATAAATAGTTCTTAACAATTGGCCGATGGGCTCTATTGACTGCTACCCGGTTGCTTACTCAGACCTATACTCATATCACACCACGGATGCCCGTTGATAGCGTCTTATTATCTATTGCTCTACGGAGATAGGTGACAGCCCGCTGCTCCACCACGTATTTGAGAATCAGCATCGGACCGAGGCCAAGTATCTCAACGTTGAATACATTGATTCGAAGCGGATAACTAAAGTGTAGAAGCTGTGGAAGGCCTTCGTCTTACCTGTACACACGGTACAATAAGAGTGTTTTGATTACTTTAAACTTGTTGAGAGGCGGCATCGTCGGACTTCTCAACCGTTGATAATCTTCCAATTCAACATGATGGAAAGGAGTGGTAGATTAGCCAGTCAAAAGTTATTCACTTTAATCCACTCTGATTCCCATCAATCATAGGCCCTTTATCTTCAGAAGAAGATAGTGTGCTGGGCGAACTGGGCCCTATAAACTGTTATGTACCTCTGCAACCACGGTAGTAGTGTCGCCTGTAGACTATATATCAAAGGTAGATCTTGATTGGTTTGGGATTGGTAGAAATATTGGGGTAGAGTCTTCCGCTGGTCTCTGACCCGGATGAGATCCCTGGACGGATATGGAACTGATGTAGCCTTGGCCTAAACCATCTTGTCTTTCTCTCCATTACCATTCCAATTCGTCCAATCTTCGGATTATACCGCCATTCTGACCATACGATGGGTAAATAACCAGGTCCTTCTCTTGAACATTAACAGCACTTCACACACAGTTCCTGATGGTTCTTGTCTGTTCCTTCGAAGGAACTCTTTACACTCAAACATCGCGTATGGCCACTGTTAGAAAGACACTCTGCAACATCAAAAGTCAGACGAACATGCAGCGGATGTTAGATCAGTAATTAAACCCTTGCCGAGAACCTGTGATATCCAAATGTAGAATAGGAAAAAGGCCAAGGAGAACAAGACGGACGAGACCAGACAGACGCAGGGCACCCCCCCCCCGAAATCTTGAGAAAATCAGAGATTCAACGGCACGAGCTGGAAATACACTTAGAAAAACAGATGACATGGTTGCACCGTGGGGCTAATAACAAAGGCGAAAGAGAAAATAAAATCTGAAGGGGGCAGACACGAGACAGGGAAATGTCCCCACATGCCCTGGCTGTCAAATTGTGGACTTACACAGGGGGAGCTAAACCCGGCCAAGGGAATAGTCCCACTTAAACCCGCATACAGCGACTCGAAAAACGTCCTGAGGCTCGCGGGCAACCTGTGAATGGGATAACTACATAATACTTTTTTATAGTTTCCGACTTCCTGAACTTCCGGATTCTGAACTTCCGAATTCTGATCCTCCATATTCCAATCTTGAAAAATCTGCACAAACATCACCAGCAGTCTCCACCAAGCTCCGATGAACAGTATTTGTACAAAAACCTCCTCCATATGCGATATATAAATTATGTCTCCAATAACTAGGCGATAATGGGGAAAAAATTATGTATAAATATCCCAATAAAATTCAACATGGTGCCCCGAACTGATACACAAAAAAGAACAAAGATCTGGTTGCCAGTGGCGATAGTGATTGGCGTACCGATGCTAGCGTGGGAGCGCTACTTGGCATGGGCGCACCGAAATTTTTTAATGTGCATCAGGGGTGTCGGATGGCTTTTTTGAGCACCAAAATGCACTAGTTGGATCATTTCGTAATGTATAAATGGATAAATAGAATCACTTCTTTATAATATGATTAATACACTACACAGGTTGACTCAGAGATTTCAAAATATAACATGATTTTAAGTGGAAGAATGAGGCTGTAGGCCGGTTTCTTCCCCAAAAATATGGTGTCCCGCTGGGGTTCATCGTCGTAACGAGCGTACCGGTTCCCAAAATCATACTTTATTCTCATTCCTTAAACCGCTTTCTTAAGGTCATCTTTCATCCAATTTCGCTATACTTTATGGCTTAACTACAACAAGAAAGGAATGCCACCACCCAGTGACAACAGATCTTAACACCCATTGAAACCAACGATCATACGCAACGAGACGCAGTTGGCAGCGCACGCGAAAGTATCAAAACGCGGTAGACGAGTGCGCTTCAACCTAAAAACAACATCAATACGCAGTGCGTACTACCTGTGTTCAATAATCGAATTGAACCGGTGCATCAGCCAATGAATTGCTTACCTTTTCACAGCTGCTTAAGAATCAGGAATACTATAGCAATGACCTCTCACCATCTTATCGGTACTGTCATTTTCATAGTGCAACTTAATTAGTCATCTTTCCATGCCCTACCTAATAGAGTGAAATCGTCCTCATTTCATAGTGAAACCTAGGCTCTGAATCGCCTGTGCTTGTGATACCAATAGTACATCCAGGTCTTGTTGAAGCTACACGCATTCACGAAATCTCGGAAGTGGCAAGACAAACATTCCTATGAAATTTGAAGTTTTCCACAGCTTTAATTTGCATAATAATTCAAAATCTAGTTACAGAGATCCAATAGCTTTTAAAAAGATCAAAAAAAATATTCAGTAGTCTGGGGGCTGCCTATAAACACCCAGCAAAATCTGGTGCATGCTCCCCTAAAAGAGCCACAAAAAAAAAACCAAAAAAATGAGCCCAAAAGCTTTACAGTTTAACCACATTTTCCACTGCTCTATGTAAGTACTAGTTTGAGCTTATGTGTACTTTTGACACTTTTCTCACAAAAGAAAATCATTAAAACCACATTTCCATTTTGGTTAAAAGGCCCGAAAATAAATAAACACCCACAAGAAATATCTTGCTGCTATGCTGTATTGACTTTGTTGAATTTAGCAAACAAATCACAAGTCAATTCATCCCAGGTGCTAATACACACGTAATGCGTTGTTTCTGCAAGTTTTGCATATCCTAACTACAACACTAAACTATGTTTAAAGTCTTGCTCCAATCGTCTTTGGGACCCCAGACTTACCCGAAGGGTAGTACCAATTTTGATCAGATGCAGACCGTTTTTTTTTCTCCTTGTCTTGTCGGCATGACATTTGTCCACTTCTAAATCCATTTCTTTCGCAAAATACAGTACTCAAAACTACTGTTTTAACGTTTAACCATCATATTAGTACAGCAGCAGATAGGGCCTGGCAATGTGCATTTATCCTCTACTATAAAAACTGCAAGTTTGTTTCCTACGATACTTTTTGCTAAGTGTTATCAAATGCCAGGCTCTCATATATCAAGCAGAGAACAGATACTACATAAATTGGAACAAGCACCACAAAACTTTTTAAAGGAACAGGCACATGCTCTGAATAGATGTTTTAAAATACGCCCACCAAATGTAGTTTACATTTTGAAATGACACACAGTTTTTTCAAAGTTAAGGCCATTGAATGATGTTTTTACTATACTTCAAGGAGGCACCTAAATGTTAGAGGGCACGCATGAGTGAAGTGGATAACCTCTACAACCTTACATGAACATGCTCAATACTGATGCATTGTATATAGGTTTTACTCCAGAGGTGTTTTGAACCAATCCCAATGCAATGCACTGTGCCTATACTTTGTTTGTTTGCTCATATCCACAAGTATTGGTAATGGCTTTTGTGTGGTTCAGGATTTGTTCAGCTAGTGTGCGTATCCGGGCCGCGTGTATCCATATAGACGGAGACGCTCCTACATGGCCCGCTATTTGATGCTGGGGTCGGATTGGAAGAGGCGGGGGTTACACCCTACTCCTATCGACACGACGGCGATGTACATTACATTCTGTGACTCTCTGACCCGGACCGACGGCTTAAACGCCCTCCGAAGGGACGGGAGCTTTCATATCCATTTGCCCAATCCAAGTAACCAGGAGGCGAGGCGGTAATTCGTATTTAATCAATAACTGGTAGATCATATCAAATCCAGATTGGTAGTATCCCGAACAACATCCCAGCAGTGCCACGACCCCACCGGGGATTCGAACCCAGATTTTGATGGTAAATTTGGCGCCAGAGGCAAGCAACCCTAACCGCTCGCCACGCTCTCCCACAACTGCCGTAGTGCCTTATAGTCGACATACTGTATAGTGTCCTATACATCTGTATAGTGCGCTAGACTACACACATGTCACTACTAAGGACGAAAAAGTGGTTAAAGAAGTTTAAAGTGGATTTATTGGCATAATCTAATCGGCACATATATATGAAATATCCTAAATAAGACGTACCACATGTTTTCATGGTCATTGGGAGTATATCTTGCGAAAATATCAGCGAAATATATCACGCTGGCTTCTGTTTCATGCGGCGTTGTAAATTACCACACGGAATAAACAGCTTCCATGATTGTTGTTACAGTCGTGACAATTGTCGGAATAATCTGATTTTTTGCGCAAGGATATACTCCAATGACCATGAAAACATCTGGACGTCTTATTTGGGGATATTCATTATATATGTGCGATTAGATTATGCCAATAAAGCCCTTTTAAGTAACAAACACTTCATGATCATGATAAAAAAATCTTTAAGTACTATCACTTTGTGGGCGACAATGAGTGTAAAAACTCATGCGGTGAATTTCCCAAAACTGGGCTTTGTGGGATTAGATCAAAACACCCTCTGATTTTAATGCATAGATTCCTTATATGGCATCAAATGCAACTGGCAACAATATTAACTTGCGGATTTTAACAGCTACACCTGATACAACATAGGCAAACTCAATGTATTACGGTGGGAAAGGGAATTCAATACTTAACGTATGTGTCTTAGGTCTGCATCATTTATGCCTGCCAGTAAAAAACAAAGTTAAAATATTTAATAAAGGTCCAGGCCTCGATCGCTAATAGCCTCGTCCCCAAGAAGCTCAGATTTTACCGGAATGGTTGGAAATTTTGGTTATCAGAAGAAAGTTATATTTTTCTCATTTACCCTGGTTAATATTAGGGGAACATGAGTGTGGTTGAGGAGTTGAGTTGAGCGAAAGTGTACTCCCTTTTGGTCGACGCATATAGTTTACACAGTACGACTATGGGGTCACAAAACCCCTCATGTTTGTAGCTGTCACATCAAAACGATTGAAATATCGGCGCGAACTTTACAGATGGGTTTTGAGTAAGGCACATTCTATCAAGATTGAAAACTTTATATCTTAAATCGGAACCATCCCCTTTAAGGAGATTCAATAAAGTTATTAAAATCAGACTGTTTTCAGCTTCATAGGTCATCGTTTAGCAAATCCGGCCTCCCCTGTTAGCGGGGACAAAACTTTGGTTTAAAGGTGCAACAAGAAATTTCAAGGCATCCAGATTTATGTAAATGTAGTGATTCATATGATGAGACACACAATAGAGTCCCGAACTTTTATGTGGATACAGAAATAACTGAAATGAAAAACAAAAAAGGGATTGTTATGCTTATATTTCAATAGGAAAACATAGGCTGAAATTTCGTGATTTGCTTCCATACGAAATTTATTAAATTCACAAATTTTTGTACCAAAGAAACAGTTTTATTGCAGATGGGGATATTTTTAATAGAAGCTTTACACCAGTGCAAAATCGACAAAATTTTTTTTTTTTTACATTTTAGGGATATTTCCTGTTTATTTGAAATCTCTCTTGCACCTTTAACTACAAACAGTGGTGTACCATGGGTTCGAAATTGCTCCTGAAAATAAAAACAATGTTATGCACAACCATTATCAGTTAATCTGTAGAGAGAGAAGAGGAGAGTCATATATTACGATTATCTGACTATGCACAACCAAGGTGCTGAATTAGAATCCCACAGCAGTCTTTATTATGTGAATTTGTTTTTCCATCTTCCAATACACATGCATATACTCCAATTTATCTCCATACGCCTGATATTGAGGGTATCCATTTAGTACTAAGGTAAGTAAAAAGTCTCCCTGAGGAGGATTTCAAATAGATATCCTGTTGGGTACCTCTATTTAAAAATCACAAGACTCTAGTACAGCCTTCTATAAGTAGAGTGTATATTCAAAATGGAACAGTCCAGAAACTAACTTTGTTTGAAACACCCACATCCTTTTGGGAAAATGAAGGTAGTCTTTCACAGCCTGGGAGCATGGATTTGTTATGGAATAGCCCAAATCAGTTACCTTTGGTTTAATTCTCTAGCGTGCCAAGACATAATGACAGCTACCGTACACTATATCTTGAGTATCTTTTAAGTTAATGAAATTCAAAATTGAATACAGATTAACCAATTAATAGAACAGAATTCTGAATGCTTTATTACCTGATGGTGCTTTGTAACCCATCCCTTGAATTATAACCACCTCTGCTTCTGTCTCTTTCAAATCAGCATTCACCCTGAAAACAAAAATCCAATACACATCATGAAAAAAAAGACTAACCTTCTTCCTATATCTATCTACAAGTACATTGAAGTTTTCAAACCGTATTGTTACTTGATAACCTTGTAGTTGATGCCGTATCCTTCTTTTATAATATGGATTAAGACACTTACAGGTTGGACTCAGAGATGGTCAAAATATACAGTATTTTAAGTGGGAAGATGAGGCCGGAGGCCAAGTTCTCCTACGCAAAACATATAAGGGTGGTGTCGCCGGGTTCAATCGTCGTAAAGAGAGTACAGGTTCCCAAAATCATACCTTTATTTCATTCTTTAAACAGCTTTCTCATTCACGGTCATCTTACATCCAATTGCGCTATACGTATGCGTAAATACATACAAGAAAGGATGGCCAACCAACCATTGACACAACGATTCATACGCAACTAGACGCAATGTGGCAGGCGCACGCTAAAGTAGCAAATGCGCGGTATGACGCGGGCTCTTCAACCTAAAAATACAATACGCAGTGCGTACTACCTGGGTTCAATTAATCGAATTGAACCCGGGCATCAGCCAATGAAATTGCTTACATTTTCACAGCTGTTTAAGAATCAGGAATACTATAAGCAATGACCTCTCAGCCATCTTATAACTGTCATTTCATAGTGCAACTTAATTAGTCATATTTTCCATGCCTACCTAATAGAGGGAATCGTCCTCATTTCATAGTGAAACCTAGGCACTGAATCGCCATGTGCTTGTGATACCAATAGTACATCCAGGTCTTGTTGACAGCTATCACGCATTTCACGAAATCTAGGAAGTGGAAAAGACAAACATTCCATATGAAATTTGAAGTTTCAAAACAGCTTTAAATTTGCATAATTAATTCTAAATCTAGTTTACAGAGATGCCAATAAGTCTTTTAAAAAAAAATAAGAAAAAATATTCTAGTAGTCTGGGGGCTGCCTATAAACACCCAGCAAAATCTGGTGCATGCAGTCCCCTAAAAGGAGCCCACAAAACAAGAGCCCAAAGCTTTTACAGTTTAACCACATTTTCAACTGCTACTATGTAAGTACTATTTGGCTTATATATTACTTTTGACACATTTTCTCACAAAAGAAAATCATTAAAACCACATTTCCATTTTGGTTAAAATGGCAAGAAAATTTAAATCCAGTAAATATTAGAAAAAGTGGCATCTTCTGGATTAAGTCCATGCACGCTTTATTTCATCATAGTACAATTTTCATTGCATACTGCAATTAGAAAAGACCTTTTCCATGATTAAATTCCACCTTTCCAAATAAGCTATCATCATATAAAGATATTCAGATTTCTGCATCAGTTTTGTTTTAACCATGCATAACTTACCTTTTCACTGTTGCTACATTGCCGAGTTGAGCATACTGCTTTTCACATGTTGCACAAAGCTAAAAAAAATAAGAAATGCAATTTAGTTTACAATCGGCTACAAGAACTAAAAGGCCTAACAATAAAATTTTAGAGTCCTGTACACCCTTTCCATAATTGTCACAT